>LVLI01000291.1:0-15798 GCA_001687465.1 Halocafeteria seosinensis | reverse complement strand
ATCATATACGTGTAATTTGATACTCATTGACCGCATAGAGGGCATATCAAACCCACACAAGAGGCTCAGATTTCGCGGGTAGTGACGCAGTTGAAGTTCACAAGGAAGCGAAGACGGGAATCACGTACATACCGGTATGTATGTATATGTTACTCGTCCGTTAGGATTGATTGGAAGTCTCTGAGGCAGTTTGGTAGTTAATCCAACACATGTTCTTTTTTTGCTGAGAACCATTTGGGGTCCCTTGATAGCATTTGCAATATTCTGGTTGGTCGTGGAATGGGTCCGTGATGCCTTCGCCAAAGAATTAAAGAAGCTGGGAATCGTGTTAGCCGATATCGGCGATTCCAATTTTTTCACTGTAAAAACCACAGTGTATCAAGGATCGAAATGCAAACATGTTCTGTTCTATTATGGATCGGTGTCCCCGACGTTCTATGTCTCAATTTTACCCATCGCCACTACGTGCATTGTGGGTGTTTGGAGGTATGCAAAGTCTCCGATGTTTAAAGAACTTTACACCTTGATGAAGAGGCATGCTGAGACTATCACCTTTGCAATGCTTGCAACTTTGTGTTTGTCAGTGATGGACTTCCGAGATGACGTTTGAATTCTTCGCGTGCAAGTTCAGACCATCGTTTTTACTATCTCTGGTTTGGCTCTGGCATCTTATTATCTACGGACAAAACAGCTTACGATTCTGGTGCAGGCGCCATCATTGTTCATTGTCGTCAAGGAAAGCACGTCGGCAATATTACATAGAACACGGAGTGCACCGTACTCCGGTACTAAGGCTGCTCCAGGTAACGCTGATAACGGCGCAAAACATTCCCTTCGAAAAATTGCTCCCTTTTGGAACATTGAATAGTATATAGTGTGTATTGGTATTGCTCCTACCGGAAGACCTGTCTGCTACGGGCTACGCTAAGCTGTGTGAGGGGTGAACCCTGCCGGGACCCGGTCCCGCATGTGGCGCATCAACGTGACTGACAGTTTGGCCGTATATATGCCCACGCGCTTCGAAAACTGTTCCTGCTATTGGTATGTTTTGCGGCGCTCTCTGCAGCCTCACTGTGGGTCGACAGAAAGGTCGACCGTATGTTGTTTTTGTCTGTTCCTGGGACGTAGATACTGGGGAGCGTTGAACAACGATGGGCATGCTCGTTTCATGCGTCAAATAATGAATCGGTAATGAGTGGGGACTAGAGCAACTGGATCTCGTATGGCTGCACAGTGAGGCGCACACCCCTGTGCATACACACAGCGATAACTAGATGAAGCGGCTGCACCCGCTGTGCTTGATATTCGATGTTGTGAAGTACAGTAGTTTCTTTCATCTGCACATGTACAGCGTAGGAGATAGGTGGCCAAGCATGGTGAATATTCCATGGCTACCATAAGAGGTCGCCAACAAGACTTGCAACAATATTTCTACAGTACCCCTTGTACACCAAACCTCTGTGACCGGGCGCATGTAGGAACTTCACAAGCTGAATGCCAGAGGGTCCTCACATTTACTTTGTGTGTGCACGATTGAGAGTACACTTCATGAACATCAGACAACCATACCACGGTAGACTGTTTCCGTATCTGTAGTTCAGTTTGTGCATTTTAGGGCCTAGGAAAATATGCTCTACTGGCTTCTGGGTGTGGCGACTGCCGCCTATATCTTGTGCAGGATACAGGGCTCGTTCGGAGGCACTATAGACCGTTTACTTCAATGGAATTCAAAGACTAGTATCTCACGATCGGAATTGCAAGCAGGATCTTTCCTTGTTGTCCTGCTGTTCTCCTTTCCGGCGATGTTCAAGGACGTAGACGCAAAGACGCAAGCGAGCACGTCGGCGGTCTTCCTGGGAACTGTTGTTATCGCGGCAACGTGCATTGTTGGAGCGTGGAGGTACTCGGATCCTCCAACATGCAAAAACCTGCACTTTTTCATGAGACAACATGCGCAAACGATTCCCATGGCAATGTTTGCAACAGCTGCGATTTTCTCGTTTGACAATGAAACCAACGATTTTCTTCAAGCGAATGTGAACTGCATCGCAATGGCTGTATCTGGGATTGCTTTCCTCGCTTACTATCTCAATGATGAAAAGTTCACTCTAATTGTGCAGGTTCCTGCGATCTTGATAATGTTCAAGGAGACTATATTTGAAATCCGAGAGAATGGATGGGAGCGACCTCAGTCCGCGCTACTGGCTGCGTTAGTACTCTTTGCCATCAGAGAATCTCCTCTTAAGTACGCGTCTTTAGAAGATCATAGCTGAAACACTTAATTTTCATTTAGTCGTTCCCTCATCTGTGCAGGAGAATTGTACCTCAGCCGAAAGCAGACGTCCTACGGAGAATGTTCCTTCTGTTGGCAGTGTACGCTGTGCTCTATGCGTTCGGGAATCCACGGACTGTTGATATCATGTTTGGGACAATATGGCTCGGTGCTCTCTTCGTGCATAGTAGCATTGCCTGAGAAGTTTGCCTAGATGGCTGTTCTCCAGTAATACGTAATCTTCGTATTTGCGTTGTTCAGCTTTGCGTTGCCCTTGACCAGCATTGGTAACCGTAAATTCACACCGCAGTTAGATTTTTCTTTTGAATCGAATGTCGTAGGATCTTACTTGATACAACCGATCATCATGAACAAGGAAAGGGAGAGCGAGAAAGACCGCAGTGTGGAAGATTATGTGATTTCAGAGGAAGCGTTTATGCCCATTGCTTGAAGGAAAGTCTAGAAGGAAGTGTCTTAAAAGTCTCAGACCATTCGGAATAATAAGACGCTAACAGTTGTAGTGAGACCCCCGTTCGGGGATTAAGACTCTAACTTCTTTCTCCCGCCAAATGGGCATGCATGTGGTCCATTGGCACCATAATGTAGCTCATGTAGCCTAACGTAACCCATCCCAGTCACTGCATCTCTTGTAACATATACCACTTTCAACTCAGTGGTTGTAATTACTGCTGCCACTGCAGTAGTGGCGAGCCGCAACCAACGACTCGGTCTTCTCGTGGTGTAGAAAAACATATGACTCTTCTGCCAGTTGTCGGCAGTGGAATGGTGGGTTTGATGGGGGCCCTTTGAGGTTTAAACGTCGTTTCCGGTTTCCGCCCTTCTTTTCAAAACAACATTTTACAAAGAGCTGCGGCAGAAGACAGGTACAATTATTGTAATTGTTTGGTTTGATAATTCCCTCCAATTGCTGATTGCTCTATGTTGTAGATGAAACATAGTAAAGAGCGATCGAGATAAGTTAAGAGTTTGTATTCGTAGCATTTACCCTTTTTCTCTCGGAAAGGGGATTTTTCGCCTTCAAGACTGGAAGTGGAATTGTTTGATTCCTCGGGAGCATTACAAGTGCTTTCTTTCACCTTTTTCCTTCGAGTTACAGTGCAAACTGTTATGGGGAATAGAGTACACGATGAGGTGTTGAATGGTACTATGGGTCAGTTAGATAATACAAGGAATACACCTGACGCCACCATGGAAAAATCCCCTCGGAGTCGTGGAGCACGGCGACCCAGTGCCAGTTCTGCTTCAACTTTGGCCGTTAATGCTCAAGAACCCTACAACGGGCACACAAAGAGTCCCAATAAAAATGTCGCAGTGAGTAAGCACCAGAGGTCGAAAAGAAACACGCACTTGAAACGAGAAAGAGAGGGAAAACCGGAGAAAGCGACCAATACTGGCGAGTCCGGAAGTGGAGAACCGGCGTTACCATCTAGCAAGCGTACACGTACAAGTGGACAAAACCGAAAGGCGAAAGTAGAGTCTTCTTCTTCGTCCTCTGCCTCTGATTGCACATCGCCGGTCGCGAGCAATGGGACTCGGACTCCTCAAAGCAGAAAGAAAACGAAGTCAAGAACGAGTACTCCGTCCACGTCGAGTGGCCCAGACCAAGAAACTGGAAGAAGGTCTTCGAGGACTGCGAACCGTCCAAAAGTGCACTTTCGAGATCTGGACGATCCGTGGGTAATTGTTCAGCAACAGCATAAGTTTATGACACCAGAGAAAACCACTAAAAGGAAGAGTGCGGAGACTTCCCAGAAGAGCGACGGTGTGAGTTCTCCAAAGAAGAAGAGTAGCACCAACAGTGCGAGTAGCCAGCAGTTATCATCATCGCATAGAGGGCTTCTTCATTATCCTCCTGCTCTTGATGAATATCGGAAGAAAATGCAATCTCTGTTGCGCCGAGTCAGGTGGAATCAATCCTTTATAGAGGCATGGGAGAACACAGGATTTAGAAATCGGCAACAAGGAAGAATCATGGATGCAAAGTCTATGAAGAAATGTGAACAAGCTATCTCGAAGTTGAAAAAGGATATCCTTAACGTACTGCAGCAGATCGAAGCGTACAATGATGGGCTACCGAAGGAAGGAGCTAGTCGCGATCAAAATGATCAAAACTGTAAACTCTCAGAAGAAAGCCGTGAGGACGATGATGATGATGATGGTGTGCATTTTTCCGATTTCTGTTGCTGGTAAGTAGAGCAACTTCTCGCGACATACATTGTATTTTCATTCGCCCCGTTATATGTGGATCCGCTTCAGCGTTTGTGGATCGGAAGAAGACGATGAAGATAACGACATCCTTATGTGCGACGGAGAGGGCTGGTACGTTGTTTCGGAAACTGTAGGCTTATACCAGGGAGTTGTTGAAGTTTCCATCTCTATGCAGCAACCGGTGTTTCCATCAAAAGTGTTGCAACCCTCCTGTGTCGGAGCAAGAAAAAGGGGATGACGACAGTGATTGGTTCTGCCGGCGCTGTTTGTGCTTAGGGGACGTGATTCGGGCCATCAATGAGACGTTTGACATCGATGTGGATAATTCCGCCGAACTTTGTGAGCTGTGGGCATCTGCGTTGGCTGCCGCTGAGTCTTCTCACTCTGAGATTGAAGAGACGGCCAGCCGAGATCGAGATTCCCGGAATGGTCCTTCTTCTGTAGCATCTGAGGTGAGCAGCAGCTCGTCTACAACCGGAAGCCGACTCCGAAACAAGGGGCCGGTAGATTATTTAAGTCTCAATCTCATATACTTCGGCCAGAGTGCTGACGAGCTTGAAGGCTCCCCAGAAAATGAGGATAAGAAACAGTTAGCGGGGCTATATTCCGAAGACTCTAGCTCACGCAGGAATTACTCCCAAGACGGCGAAGAAACTTCGTCAACTGACAATGAGTACGTTCCACCGGCAGATTATGAAGATGAGGGGAGTACTGATAGTAGTTCCTCTAGTGAAGAGGACGAGGAAAGTTCTGATACCAGTGACAACGATGCTGAAGAGCATAAAGGCGCCCAGAAGCAAGTGGCTACACAACCTCCTGGTAATAGCATACTAGATTCTGTTGAGAACGGTGATTGGGACGATGAAGACGAAGAGAGCTTCGCGCCTAGCGGATCCGAAGACGATAATTCTGAGGCGGAATCTGATGGCGATGAAGACGAGAGCTCCTGATTTCATTATGTCCCGTTGATATGCACTTGCTTACAAAGATGCATGCCGCTACTACCGTCGTCTGCCTCATAAGAAGTTAACAGTGCTATCAAGTGGATCGCATTCCGTTGCCATTGACCAAGATCAACAGATATTACATCTTTGGCATCCGAATCCCGCATTAAGGGAATGGGGATAGAAGTTGCGGCGTCCGTTATATGCTGGAGAGTTTGAAGAGTAACACTGCTAAACACAACCTGCTGCTCCTCATCCCACGTAACAGTAGTGACCAAAAACACACCTGGAAAGGATCCAGTGAGTACTCTATTTGGACTTCCCCAGCGAAATTCAATCTGTTGCCGTTTGTCAAACAGTTCAAAGATGGTGCCGGCATCGAGATATCCTGAGTATTGGAGAGAGCTGTCAAAACGTTGAGGATGCGGGGTTGATGTCGATGATTGGGCAGGTCGCATGTAGCTGAATCTTTCCTCGGATATCGCACCGGCTTCAGCGTTTTCTTCGTCGAACTTCGCATCGCGGAGAAGGGAAGAGAAGTCGACAGTTGATGTATCGCTGGCGCTTGCCCCCGATTGCGACGTCAACTCAATTGTGGTGTCACTGTACTTCGGATTCATAGAGGGAAGAGCAGTCAGCGTGCTGATTGCTGTGAAGAGCCTTGGAGGCATGTGAAGCCCATCAAAGCGTCTTTGAGATTCTATCTTTCCATCTTCGCAGGCGGTATCGTGCAATGGTTTTGGTTTCCGTGGCTTACTGGAAGTAGCGTTTGGCGTGCTCGCTCTTTCGGCGATGTCTTGTGTGGACAACAACTCCCATAAATCTCCATGAGTTTTTAACGTCCATCCCCATGTTCTTATTGCATGTGATTCTAGTTTTTCTACTAGACATGCGTGACTAATGTGCAAACTCAAAAATGCAACATTATCAACTGTCCAACCATCTGAGCCAAAGCAACCAGCGTAGAGTTTTTGGTCTGTGCCTTCGCAACTGCACGAGTATAGGTGAACACCCTCATACGATGTGATATGCGCTGCTTGGAACAGGTCAAAGTCAAGCGTTTCACAGCTTTGTTTACTGAAGTTTGTCGTTAATTTGATAGACACGCCTTCGATGAAAGTGGAAGAAGGGTTCTTCTCTGGATGTTGCAGTCTCGAAAAGTCTATCTCGGCGTGGAAAAATCCGCCCTTGTCTTTATGTATTGAGAGTGTCCGCTCTCGTCGTAACTGATTCCCGCTTGCCACTGCAGTCGGGCGTTTATCGTTGAAAATTGGCACATATGTTCTCCAGCGTTCTGTTTCATTTCGCAGATGAATAAAAGCCTGATGTATCGTACCATGTCACTATGTGTGTGCGATACACCTTCATACTCTGTCCAGGGTATCACTTACTCGAAAGTTAACGCCAGCTTCTTTAAGGATCCTGTAAATGCGGTCCAAACACACCAACGGTGTTTGAGAAAAATCCCGATTGATTTTTTTCCTCGCTCGAACCCACCGAAACCACTGTACACAATATGGATTTTAGCTTTTCACATTTGTCCCACTGTCCATTACAGAGATACTCACTAGTTTACAAGCTCTTTCCAGGAAGTATTTTACAAAAAGATATTTCCAAGGATTCGCCATCGAGTTACACGAAGTTGTATCCGGTAATGCCCCACTTCTTTGACGGTATACGAGATGTTTCCACAGGTCGCTGTTTTGGGCTTGCCAGTACAGGTTCTTGCATACTCTCGAGAGCGAACACAGATCCCTCGCTCCCAGGAAAAAGAGAATAGGACTGCAATCCATCCCTTGATACCGCCCATCCGAGGAGACCACTGCAGAGCTGCTTGATCGCCCTGATCCAACAGAACGCTTCGTATCGTAAGTCTGTTGGCTTAACGCAAATCTGGTTTCCAGGAGCAGATCAGCACATCTCGGTCCTCGGGTATTCACGACATCTGATGGACTGGACGAGGCGTGCGCTTTCCCACGACTAGCGGTCGTTGACGCCGTAGGGATACGGTTCTTCACTGGCTTGGTTGCGCGCCTCTTGTGCATTGTACCGTCCAGCTCCTGCGTACGTTCAATGTGCTGGCACTGATCCTCCACGTGCTCTCTAAGAAAAACCGGGTACTATGATCCAACTACCCTAAGTTGCACTATATGCGGCGGACCTGACAACCCAAATGCTGGTGTACTTATTGCTCTACGGGGGAATGGCCGCCATTTCAATGGCATTAATGAGCCTTGTGAAGCTCAGTGTTGGGGCACCTTGGAATTCAAACGACAGTCAAATGTGGTGCGTCTGAAACAATGGGGTGATGCAGTGGCTACTTTTACACGAAACATGAGTGAATTGCTTTTTTTCGGCCACGATGCTACAACCGGTCATCTTATTCTGTATACTTTGTTGCTTATATCGCTCTATTGGCTCGTGCAGCTAGTAGCCGACACGTACAGCACGTAAGTGTTGTAACTTGTACTGCCAAAGAGACACCTTTTCCTCGGAAGTGCTAACAGTATCATTATCAAGAACTATATCGCCAGAGGACTCACTGTCCGCCTAGACTGCTTTGATCTCCCCACCCCGATGAGCTCACGCCGGAGCTCTACCGCTGGCCGTCTGAGGCAGCACACATCACGCCGTCGAAAGAGCAAAATCGACAAAATCTGGACGAGGCTCTATGTTTTGGTCTGAGTAACAGAACAAGGACTATAGACCGCGTCTTCGGGATTTCAAAGTCTACCCTGTATCCTAGAACGACGCCGTCGTTCTGTTGGAGAAGCCTCCTCCGCAACACCATAGTGCATAGCACCATCTGAATGCACCCTATTGTGAGTCTGAATGCGTTTATTTGGAGTTCTGTACCCAATTGATACCCACAGTTGTTCCCGCATTGGATGAAGCGCTCGCTGCAAGGTTGTGCAATCACACAGACGATGACAGCATTAGGGGATACAGTATTACAGGCCACCAATCTTACCTTTGGTAATGTATCGTGGCTTCCAATGGCGCACTTCTGTGCTCAATAAATTGAACTCTTCCTCTGATGTGGGTGCAAAGTCCTGTAAAAACTCTTCCGGAGATTTCATCGTCGACACTGAGGAGGTTCTCGATCTCTGTTGTTGACGGAGAGCTCCATTGTCTACGCTCTTCCAATATTCATCCGAGGCCACGTCCATCTTATCTAGTAGATTGTTCAACAACTTGTAATAATTAGTGAAAATAGTCTTTTTGGCAGATACCTCCTTTGGGGTAAGAATCTGAAGCTGCTTCCTGTCAATTCCAGCACGCATGGCAGCGTTGACAAACAGCTGCAAGCATCCAATGGGTTAATTGCAGGTTCATTTTCTTCCCCTTAATGACCAGCATTCACTCACTTCGCGCTCGACGCGCTCAGCAAATTCGACGGCTGAGACGTAATTGAGGTTATCCACCAATCGCTCCGCGATTTGCATGATATTGTTATCTTCTTCCTGTGCATCCAATGCCATTGTTATAATGTGTTGTATTGTATTCTTATAAAAAGCGAAATAACAAAACAAGTCATTATGCATTGACTATGGAGCAATTAGGAGCGCAATACGGCATTGACACGACGTTGCTGGAACTGCATGAGTTCCCCGAGACAGGTATGGTAGGCCAACAGTTAATATTCAGAGGAGGAAGAGGGAGAAGAGCGTGTTTCTCAACCATGACTGATATGCAGGACGAGGCGTAGCCGCGAAGCAATGGCTTCCCAAGGACACAGTTGTACTTCGAGTTCCACGGCGCTGCTTCCTGGAACCATGGACGGTATTTCGGAAGGATACAGGCACATTGGGCAAGGTTCTATGGGAGAACTTTGACTCAAATGCGTGGCTGAAAGATCCTCGAGTTTGGATGGTTTGCTTGCTTCTCTACCACAGAGCACGGTCACGCGGAAATGGGTATCCGTGGAACGCGTACATGGATTCCTTGCCATCAAGTTTCTCAGTTCCTTGCTGTTTCGAAGATGAAGACATTGAAAAAATTCCTGACGAAGATATCAAGCGAGATGCTCTAGATGAGAAAGAAAAGATTAACGAGGCCTACAAGGCCACTCGGCCCGTTTTAGCCAGTTGCTCGGAGCTGGGGGAAGAGGACTACTCGTATGCCTCCTTTGCATGGGCATGGTGCTGTGCGATGACCAGAGAGTGCTATTTTAACTACTTCAAGGATTCTATGGCCCAAAACGAATGTCCATCGGCTTGCTCACGTGCCAATTCTTGTCGGTCTCCAGCTATTCTCGTGCCAGTGCTTGGTAGGTACTTGTTCAAAAAATGGAGTTTAACTGGTTTAAAGTTAACCCTCAAGACCATAAACAACTTCGCAGACTTGTTTAATCATCACTCCGAAAAACGGTCCGACACATACTTCGAAGAAGGAGAGTACAGGATAAAAGTAAGACCATGCCAGAAATATCCTTCTTGATTGAAATCCTAGCGAGTCTCGTGTGTTCCAGACACTCACCCAGGTTGCCCCGGGAGAAGAGGTTTTTATCCATTATGGGAGTCATCAGAATGCTTCACTAATCCAGCACTGGGGCTTTTCTGTCACGGACAACCCGTTTGATACGGAAAGCGTACGACTATATGACACGTTCTCTCGGGATCTCATGGATCAGTTTCTCTCAGAAGCTGCTATTGTGCTAGAAAGGCTCGGTTTGCCCGCTAATGGGGTCATTGTAAACAGCAGTAATGATATGTGGGCTTTGCGAACCGTTCTCCGACTTCTTGTACTATGGCATACCGCTGGTTCTCGGCAAGCGTTCGTACAGAAGACTATCGGCAACCCGGCCTTACTAGAGAGACTATCAATGGGAGAGGAGTTATCAGAGTGGCGCAACAAAGAGGAGAATGATTTCCGTCAACTATTTGAGAAAATATGCAAGGGAAAGGTAGAATACTACAATCAAATGCTCTTGGAGCTGGAAAATTCCATTGATCCGCGACAAATACAGAATCTCTGCTCTGGATTCTTCAATACGAAGCTTAAAATGTGGATGCAACATCTGATAGTGAAGTCCTGAAAAGAATTATGTGCATTTTCACTTTTGTTACGAGCGCTGGTACGGCTGTGGCGTTCTCGACTACGTTATCTGGAACGTGGATGGACACTGATCCTTAATGGGACGACCTGGCATTCTCGTGTCTGAGCAAGTCTGCAGCACCGGGAAGTTATATCCAGGCGCAGCTTGTGCAAGTTCCACCCTTTCTTTTTTGTGACAATACCAAGCCATATGCAATCCCTGGAAAGACCGAAACGATCCACATGGACTAAACCCTGAGTAAAGTATTGACAAAGGAGCGATTACGCCTTCTGCAGTTTGCTGGGCTGTCTGGGTAACCGCATCCCACACTGTAGACCCGTTTTGACCTGCGGTACAATCGCTCGATGTGTTTGCCTTTTCAGCATCCTTCAGGCTGTTTTGCAAATCCTGCGGTAACTCTGATACCTTCACAATAGGACGGGACGGGCAGACGACCGTACTTGAGCGAGAAGCCGACCGCATTGTCCTATCCTTATCATTGCGCGATTGAGAAACTAATCTGCAGTGTCTCAGCAAACGTAGGTAATCGATATCTGATAAAGAAATACCTTTCAACTCTGTCAGGTCCAAGCCGCCTTCGTCTCCTGGAGAAAATCCTTCACTGTATGTCAGTACCGATTCTCTACTCCTCTCCGTATTCAAATCATCTAGTTCTATATCACCGTGTCTGCTGTCATTGCTATCGCGCATGGCCTCTCCGTTAGAAGAGCCGGGTTGAGTTAACATGCAAAACGGTCGGTCAATAGATATCGGCGTAAACGTTTGCTGCTGACTTTCTGTCTGCTGGAACATATCATCAAGTTTGCCATCACAAGGTTGGAAGTCGTTCGCTCCGCTTTGAGCGGGCATTTCGGGATCCAGGCCAGGTTCTTCATGCACTTCCGTTGAAAGAGTATTACCCCCTACTGCTTCTGGGAAGGACCTCGATGCTACTTCGGACGCTTGAGCACCACTCCTAGGATCTGCATATTCAATAAAACCATCGTTTGTTTCCCGCATACTCGTCGACCAACCAGCWGTTCAACAATTTACCTGCCACAACTCGTGGACTTTTCTGGCCTCTGTCTTCATTTAATAACCTGCTGGACCGTCTCTTGGTTAAGGGCACATCCTTTAGGGCAACACACTCTGACACTGACCCCAGGTAATGAACACCTTCCTCCCACGGAGAGACAGACTTCTCAGTAAGAGAACTGGACACACTTTCCAGAATGTTGGTTCTTTTGACGTCCTCACAGATTTGTTGGCGGGGTTTTCGCGCAGCTGTGTGGCGTGGGCGTACGCCTCCTTTCTTATGCTGAGCATCACGCTTTGGTTGCTTGGCGAAAACAAAGAACGACGAAGTTGACAGCACCTCCTGTCCCCCGATTATGAACACAATCTTGAATGGTCCTGCAAAAGGGTGCCAACTAGCATTCGAACCTCAATTTTGACAAACTACAGTATGATGAGTCACTCGGTCTACGTTACTACGTACTTCCGCTGTGTGCGCTCGAGATAGGAAGGGTTCGGGAGACAACATAGGCATCCACCTGCGATCCATTGGCGCAGGAATACGTGGGGATGAATCGAGAAATTGATGTAGGAACTGAGACCCGCCTTACTTCTCCGCTCTCATTAGGGGATGAAAAATTCATCGAAGGGGGGTCAACAAGCCTCCGGAGTACCACAATTTGACCGTCCGCCGAATCTTGGGTGTGTATGTATGGAATATCATTGTCGAAGTAAAGAATATCAGTCTGTATCATATCGGGCAAGAAGCTGGCTGCGTTCCCACCCTGTAGGAAGAGAATAAACTTTGCCCGTAGCAAGTACAGCGACAGCTGGAGGCACAGAGCCCCCGGAGTGTCCGCTTACCATTGCTACCTGGTCATGCTGTCTCTCTAGTCGTTCCATTTCCGAGACCCATTGTGGAGACAATTTCAATTTGATGTGAAGCCTTATTTTCTGCGGGTGAGGTTCAAAGCACACATGCGCAGTGTAAAAGCACATGCGGGATCCTCAGGGGAAAGGTCAGGGGCGAACTTACCGAATCCAGTTGATCGTGCTCATTTCGCATGGAGCTATAAACGATTTGAGGCGGATTCTTGACGACAGTTGATCCACATTCGCTCATGCTGGTGTGTGGAGAATCCCGGAAATTGAGTCAACGCAACAAGGCGAACGCTTGGCGTGGTTTTGGTACCGCAAAGAAAAAGTCAGCGGTGGGCTGCGAACCCCCTTCGGAAACGAAGCCAAGGGCCGCAACAAGGAGGATTTTGCACTCCTTTCTTGGCTTTTTTCTCACCACTTTCCAATCCGCAACAATGCGCAAAAAACACTCATAGACCAAAGTTTCCACCATCCAGTTGTATTGCGTGAGACTCAACAATGCTGAAAGCGCCGGCCATTCTACATTGATACGAGTTGTAGCGTCCTCAGTCTGTTACCTGACCATTCCCGGTTCTTTGCATTCTTTTATTCTGTGCCCCACATACAACAATCAACAATACCGGTATGGCTGACGAAGGGAGGAAGCAGACACCACAATAGGTGTATAACACCTGGTGAGCGAACTCATACGAGTCTGTATGCACGATACGCTAAGAAGAAAAAGGCAAACAAGGCACCGTCGCTTGGGAACGTTCTACGTTCTGATGCATTCTTGATACCCTAAAAATCTCGTCATGCCGGATCGCGGAAGCGGTGTATGACAGTACACTGAGCAGCTCTCCAGACTTTTCATGCCCTCATGCGCCATTTTATTAGTTATGGGATGCAATGCTTCAGGCATCTAGCCACAGTTTAGCGAACTACAGCACTACTTCCACCGTGGATCGATCGACGACCAAAGAAGAACAAAAAGCGAAGAAAAGCACATCGCCACACCATAAGCACATCCGGCCAACTTGCAATAAGCATGAAGTACTATTCTGAGACGGACAGCCCGTGCAGGTACTACCACGGTGCCTCATTCTTTCTGGGCGGGCTGGCAGCCTGACGGCCACCGCTGTGAGTGAGCTCCCTTACGCGAGCCCAAATTTGCCTGAAATGTTAGGATGCAAGTGACGCCAACTGGCCTCTTTAATGATTTAATTTTTTGTTTTATTAATTAACCCATTTGTTTCTCGCGGGTGATACCTCTTGCAGTTCTGTAGGTCGAAGGAGCACCGAATACACTCTACTCAACAGCAACTTCCCGGCCGGTGGGCTATCTGTCACATTTGTGTGTGCGTTCAATACTGTGGTACATGTGCGCACGTACGAGGAAATCCTGCAGCTTGAGTCATAGTACTATCATACTGAACCATTCGCCGAAGCTCAATGGGATGAATGCGAAATGCAGCAACTTTGGGGAGCTGAGCAAGTGTTCTGTTCGGTCCCTACGGATCAGTGTCCGTCGCATGCCGTGGAGAATACACCCCCTCACGGCTTAGGGCCTTCTCCTCCCGGACTGAGCCTGACATCGTTGGCGCAGGCATAGCTCCTCCGCCGATGCCTCCTGAGCAAAACCAGTGTTGTGTTCCCTCAGGGGCGCATGTCAGCAAGGTTGCAGGAACAGCGGGCCCGTCGCTGCTTAACACGGGCGCATACCGCTCCTCGTTAAGAGGATGCGGTCAACTCTACAGTATCTGTCACATATGTGTGTGTGCGTTGAACAAGTTTCTAATTGTACCACTGCCAGTGGTCATCCATTGCCTAATTTTCTCTTGAGATGATTTAATATACATGTACCTTGTAGAATGGTACAATGTTGTACAAGTCCATCCATCATCGGCGCTCGAGCCCTCAGCCCTGGTCCGCCTCTTTTTGTTTTTCGTTCAAGGGTGTTGCTCATATCCCTCTTGAGAGGAGTATGGTTTTACACTTAGGCGTCAAAGACTAATACACTTCGCCAGTAAATATTCTACGTTTTGCGCTGGCTGTGATCAGCTGATCAGGCAGGTTCAGTCAGCCATGAGTCAGGCTTCTGCAGCCATTATTTCGGCGCAAGCAAATACACTAGTAGTTCCATGGTTTTCATTGTCTCCTAAATAAGCAGCAGGGTTGCCAAACATACCATTTGCGTCTGCCCATGGTTCTATTAGGATCATCTAGAGTACTGTAGGATCTGTAGGATACTAATCATCGGACTCGATGTCGATGGTCAACATTGGCATTGATTTGGCAACTCTTTCCCGCCATCGGAATGTACAGCGAGTATACATGTGTAAAACAGCATTCTGTTTTTCTTCGGGTATTTTATATCCCTCAGTAACATCCTGTACAATCTCGTCCTCTGATGTACGTGGGTACCACCAATGCGACCGATGTAGATCGTCTCGTGGGCGAAGCCGCGTGGTCTACGAGCAGTCCCGTACTTCGCCATGTAGCAACCAGGATATAAACGATAATTTTCAATTCTTTTGACAAGAGTGACGCATACAGTGAAGCTATTAACTTGACCTGTGCAGTCCCCGGGAAGCATCGCGGTCGGACGGTTGGCGACGCAGTCCTGTTGTTAGCCGATTCAGAATCCCCATTTCGGTGGCTCCTGCTAAATTGAGAATACGTTGCTAGTTGAGGAGTGTAGGATTAAGATCGTTGAGGCATTGGACGTCATTCTTCTTCCTGTCCCTCACCTCCACTGCTGCGCTACTGTCCAGCCGCAGCCGCATGGTGGGTGCGTAAGGTAAAAACGCGGTCCGCCGCCCACAGAATAGTCCCTGAGGATAAATTAAATCTTTTAATGAGCCATTCTGCTTGGGATTGGGGACTCTCGTGTTTAGAATCGGCTTCCTCTAAACCCGGGACTCCAGATAGGCAGTGGCTGATAACCAAGTGTTGGTTTCTCAGGTTCATGTTCCACCGATGGAGGTTAGATAGTCTTCCTTCCACGCTACCGCGAGAATTTTGTGGTCCAAATCCACCAGTAGTGGCAGTCTATGCTGCGCAAGGTCTATTCCCAACGGCATTGGACCCTGGCACCCAGAATATCACCTGTCCGAGCTCGTGGGCAGAACCTGACAAGAGCCCTACCCACGCCTTCTCGGATACCCGCAGACAACTACGAGGAATACGCAAAGCAAGAAGCTAAATGTGAGCAAACCAATGCAAAAAATACCTGGGCTCTGGATCTTCCCCTATGATGCGCCATTGGTGCCGCAACTTGTGCGGAAAAAACTGACTGTAGGTTGGGACACAAGTCCTGACAGGACAAGTTCAAAAATGTCCTGACACGCACTTCAACTTCAACCTGCACGCTTTCAAAATTTACTAGCCTTATATGCAGCGATATTCGAGGGTTTGCGATAAATCTTGCAACACTACACTTC
>LVLI01000290.1:0-64644 GCA_001687465.1 Halocafeteria seosinensis | reverse complement strand
CTGCATCTGCCGGGTGCTGTTCCCCGCTGGCTCTTTTGGCTTCGGTGTTTCCATTTACCACTGTGACATCAGACCATGTAAGCTCATTATTCAGTATGAAGACTAGGTCCATCACCTTAGGCCTAGGTTCAGGTGCATTGTTGACCTCATTGAGTACTCTTCTCAGGGGCACTTCCCGTTCCACCTGTAGGCCATGTCCTCTCATCCATTCGAAGAGCTTATCCCGAATCGCGTGATGTCTATCGGTGCGCAGGAAGGCCATTGGACCCATGAAGCAAGCCAGCGCAAGTTCTAGAGTGGGTGTGACCAGCTCCTGTGTACATGGGCAGAACGTTCTGGAGGCCGGGGGTAGGGCACTGGTTTGAGCTAGACCCAACCTGAGCCTCAGGCCAAACGCAAATTGGTGCGTAGATAGAACATCGCCTTTTTTGGGCGGGGCAGTGAGCCAATTTCCTGCTCCCTTATCCCTCACCAGGGTTAGCCGTCGGGCTTCCGCGGAATCTGGATGGATGGCCCCGCACAGGGCTGAATGCGTTCGAACAGTCACTTTGTTGGTCAGATACTTTTGCAAGGGTTCCTTGAGAGCCCAAAGTTTGAGCCACCCTGCGTCCGCCTCCCCTAGAGCGTTCACCACGTCGGCGTGAATTGCCCGAAGCCAGTGGGGAGGCTGGGGACTATCCACGGAGAGTCCATACACATCCGTGTCAGTGTAATTAAGGGCAAACTTGGCTGAATCTAGCACTCGCAGCATTTGGCAAGCTGTGCGACCTCCTGGAGCAAGTCGGGCTGTCGGTCAACAGGGCCAAGTGCAAGGCCCTAGTTGGAGGAATCCCCGAGGAAGAGGCCTGGCAAAACTCACTAAGCTCCGTTGCTGTGAGGGGTGATGACACAGGACTGGTTGTTCTGGGAGCGCCTATTGGAGGCGTTAACTTCTGCTCCAATCACGTCCGGAAGGACTTCGAAGACACCATGACCCTGTGTGGAGACCTAGGTAATCTTGGATTACCCCCGCAATGCTATATGACGCTCCTTCTCGGATCCCTCAAGACAGTCATCGTTGGGTCCAACTATGTGAATGTCATCCATATATGCAAAGAGTGCGATGGCGGGCCACGTTTGTTGGACATCCTCGAGGACATCCTGCAAACCGAGGCAAAATAGGTTGCCTCCGATAGGGCAGCCTTGTTTTGTTCCAGAACTGCTCGTGACGCTGTTTCCGTTCCACGTGAGTGTAGATGGGGAACCATATGCCCAAGCAGCGAGCCCCATGAGTGCAGGAACTTTCTGGTGGACCGCATCCAGTACCTTCTCCCTCTTAATGCAGTTAAACGCGTTGGAGCAGTCCACGCTGAGAAGCGTGTCCTGGGGGTTGTGGTCCAGGCGATGGCGGATGGAGTGGATAATGTAATCGCATCCATTGCTGAAGCCAACTCCTAGCTGCAAAGGGGCAAGGACTTCCCGGCACTGCTCCATCACCTTGCTCAGGGCCGCGCGGTTCATGGCTCTGTATAAGGTCTCACCGATTGCTATTGGGCGCACGGAACCATCGGGCTTGCCTAGTGCGACTAGTTTGGCGTCTCTGAGTTCCTTGTTGTCAGGATGCGACTCACCTCTTAGGATTGAATTCACCAGATCAAGAACCCAGGACATTCCAGCTTTGCTCGCTGTGAGCTGCCGGAGCTAAGGGTACGTGATGCCAGAAGGACCGGGCGAGGAAGATGGCTTGCCTTTGTTGATGGCGAGACGTAGTTGTTGCTCCGTTAGCTGCACTTGTGCACCCATGTTGAAGGGGAGTGGGTCTAATGGCTCTCCGACAGGGTGAAGAACCTTCAGTCGGTCCAAGATTTCCTCCTCCGAGCCTTCAGGAGCGTTCGCAGGCCGGACAGCTTTGACGGCCTTCCCCAGGTCACCGTTCCGGAGCCAAAACATGACTTGCTCCTTCTGCGACGCCTTCGAATGCAGGTATTCCCTGTGGTCCTGGAAGGACTGAAGGTATTCGGAGACTTCAGTCCACTTGGAAGCTGTTCGATCTTGCCTTCAGGCTGCTAAAGGGTCCAGGTGTATGGTGGCTGGCGTTGGAGCCCGCTGGCGCGCGCCAAAAACATGCTCCCCCTCTCTGCGTAGGTTGTTTGCCAGTAGGAAGGCTGGGGAAAGCGAGCCAATTCGATCAGGATGGTTCTGGCGCAGGTGGTCAACTAGCAGTTGGCCCGTTGGCCAGGAGCCAGGGCAGAAGCAACATTGGTACGCAGCGCGGACGGCACCGTCCATTTGCGCGCCTTCCGCCTGCAGCGGGATATTCATTGCGCCCTTTTTCGCCGCTCAACACGTTCGCACAAGTACGAGTGCTGGGCAAAGCACCACAATCTAGGTGAGCACGAAGCGCCCCACTCTGCCTCTGATGGTTACGAAATCACAGTCCTCTAGAATGTCCAGAATTCGGGTAGGCTCAGGGTATTGAACGGAGAGACACTTCGGTTGGGCGTTTGACACATGTACAGTATCAGTGCTTCGGCCGATAGATTACGATGAGATAAATGACCCCCAGGGCACCAAATAAAAAAGACAAATGATAATAACAGAAGGAAGAGGACGGAGAATAAATAAAGTACAAGTTTACATCTAACAATACTTACCTACGTAAGCCTCCACCTGACGCGGGAGGGGGCTCCCCAGAGATTCCGTCCACCTCATTTTCGTCATCATAGCCCAGATTAAAGTACTTGAAACCTTCCTTATTGTTCCACTGTGCGAATCCGACGTCCCCCGTTCATATCCCGACCGGTGTTCGGTACCTGTTAGAGTCATCAAAGTAGAATGTGCGTGTGACACGGACAGCGATTTGCTGCGGTGGTGCTTAGCCATCCTTACTTGTGGACCGTAGAGGATCCGGAATAATGTTCACCGAAGTAGCAGTTGATGTCGTCGAAGAAGTAGCTGAGACAGCTTTCGGTTCCAACCTCCCACTTTCCATCTTTTTCCATGCTTCGCTGCTCATTGTCTTCACTGTCCGAAGAATCTGACAGAAAATGTGTACCCTTAGGCCCTTCAGGAGGTGTCTCTCTACGCTATTGCAAGCATCCCCTCCTTCCGTAGTTGGAAACCTGACCGTCCAGGGCTCCAGTCTCACGCGAAATGCTATACATGTATCGGACAATGTCGGCGGACATACTCAGTTCACTATTTATGTACGGACCCTGATGCAAACCAAACGGAGTTTCATGAGGATTTATGTTGTGCTTCCGGGCATGTGGGGAACTTATCCAGCTAGGCTCCACGCATGTAAAATAACCATATACTACATGCGGACAGTCGTGAAGAGTACCATGTTCGGTGTCACTTGCAGGTACGAGGTAGCCGTGCTGAGGAAAGACTCGACAACGACGAGCACAAGGTTCTACAGACCACCCGGAGCTTGGGAGTTCCCTAGTTGAAGGAGACAGCAATTCGCAAAATTTGCACACTGCAAAAGTAAGTTCCTTGTAATCGTCTGCGCACGCATTGATAACCACACGCCCCGACCGGGAATAGCTCCAGAAGGTTCGTATGAGAGAATTATCCTCCTCATTAGCTCCGGGTGGGCCTGGGCGCGCACGAAACCATGAACGGTTTCGAGGAATTGATGAGCAAACAATGCGCAGGGCCACTAAGTGCTCAAAGTGCAAACAATTTGGGCATAACAAGAGGAATACATCGTGCCCGTTGCACCCTCGTAGGGCCGCGTCAAATATCAGCGCGTCGGCAGCAGGAAGATTGACGACAATGAGTTCCGCATAAATATTGCGAGAACCGCTAACTCTGCATGTCCATTCACAAGTCATTTTCCTGTTTTTATGAATACTGTAAATATACTTTCTGCGCACCAATTACCAGTACGCAGTATCAGCTTAACACACATTGACATTGGATATATTGTGCGGCAACAAGTGGGTCATTTTTGGGATGACGAAACGTCTTTGGTTCATATTTAAAAATATTTAAGCATACTTTGTCTATTTCACAAACTGTATGTCCCGTATCTGACCATTTTGAAAAAGCAAACTACCGGATCCGGCTACATTTGAAAAATAGGAGCATTTGTCGGCCATTCTGATGCAGAAGAAAAGATTTTTCGGCCACACCTCTAAAAAATCGTCACAGATCTGTCCCATTATGATGCCACAGGACCTAGAATCCAAAACTGAATGCCGCAGACTTTGGCCAATCAACCAAGCTTCGTACCTTTGACAGATGCGTTTTAGCCGCATCTGTTATCGTTGTTTGAGAGCAAAACCCCATGTTCAAAGACTTCACTTGATGCAAATGCCGGAATGCATTATCCGTGATGGTTGGCTGATTGCATTTACTCATGTCTAGATAAGTCAAGCTCGATAAATGCCGAAAAGCTTCATCTGTGATGGTTGATTGATCGCACGAACTCATGCTCAACGACTGTAAGTGCGAGAAGTGGGTGAAGGCTGCATCCGTGATGGTGGATTGTTCACAGAACTGCATCTTCAACGTTTGTAGCTTAAGCAAATGCTCAAATGCCTTATCGCTAATTGCTGATTGCGTTGCGCCAGTCATATCTAAGAATCTCAAGTTGGACAAGTGCCGAAACGCATTATCCGAGATCGTTGACTGGTTACAACCCACAATACTCAAGTACTCTAGACGTGACAGATGTTCAAAACCAGCATCTGTAATAGTGGTCTGCGAACAACCAAACATGTCCAGCCTCTTGAGAGAACGAAGATTATGAAGCGTCGTATCGGTAATTGTCGGTTGTGCCCTCAGCGTCAGCGAAGTTAACTGAAGCAGGTACTCGGAGGCTCCGTCAGTGATCGTTGACTGAGTGCACCTTGACAACGTTAAAGACCTTAGTGCGGATAAAGGTTTAAATGCCGCGTCTGTGATGGTACTTTGGGTGCATTTATCGAGTTCCAAACATTTTAAATGAGGCAAGTGTTCAAATGCGTAATCCGTTATTTCCGGAGTGTCACAATCGCTCATGGACATATATGTCAGCCTGGAAAGATGCTCGAATGCGGCATCTGAGATTGGGGATAAACCACCCTCGACGAGTGTTAAGCACCCAATAGACGGGAAATGACGAAATACCTCGTCGGTAATGGAGTAGCGATTTCTAGCCAGCTCCGTGTCCGGGGTCATCTCCTCTCCGTGGTCCCATGCCCCACTTATTCCAGTATCAGTTGTGCTTCCTCCACAGTATGCGGCGTGGACCAAACGAAGATGTCCTTCGAAATTAGGATATGGTCGGATTGCTTCCAAAACGGCACTATTCGTGGCGCTCGACACCACTTGACAGCGAGGCCAAGGATATGTATGCAGCCTGCCGAATTCCGAAGGGAGTATCTCTTTCCAATACTGAATTTCGTCTTGTAGTGGTACATATTTCCTCTGGCCGGTGTTCATATACCAGTGAAAATACAGATACAGGAGGCGGCTGGCTCCTGATAGATGCCCTGGATCTATGTCCGCCATTTTCGAGCAAGCAAACACTGCCAACCAGATCCTTTTCGGGAAATGATGCTTCTTTCTGTTTCGGGTTTGGTTTTTTACCCGACCTGGTAACAAGTACCTTCATTTTATGGTCTATAAATGAAGTACTTCACACTACCCAGAGTATTTGGACCAGATGCGGAATCCTGAGAGAGCGAGGGTGGTAACTTTTCACCAACTTTCCTTAATAAGCCACCAGATTTTGTCGTTTGGTAGGGCAAAGTTCACCTTTTTCAACTTCCATTAATAAGACACACCCTTAGATCAGGTAGGATAAATCGTTTATGATCCGTTGGAGAGTGGAATTGTCGTCAGCAGCTAGGGGGGGACCGCGTCGGGGGTCAGGGGCCCGGGGTCCGGAGATTGTAATACGGCCTCAGGTTCTCAGAATACGTTTTGCCAGTGGGGTTGATTGAATGATTCTCATCGCGAATGCTTCCACTGTACGCAGTGTCTAGTGCGAAACTGAATGGACCGCTTGTGTGTTTTCGTGACCGAACGCCTGGTACAATAGAGTTATTTGTTGAAGCGCCCCCCATTGCCCCCCAAAAACAACTCAAGTTGAAGTTTATATAAGACCTGAAAGGCGTCTATCAAGCGTATTTCTGCCCTCATCCCTGGTTTCAGAGTTCCCACCCAAGATGGAGGAGCTCATTGACGAGGAATCGAATGAATACATTCGGTACGAGAAGGAACAAAACCATGTAGGCGAAATCGCGGTGGAGTTCACAGATCCCGGAGGAGCTCCTGTCTTTCGACCCACACATAAGCAATTTTCACAAGGTTTACGGGAGTGTATGAAGGCCATGTCCCCTGTACTTAGAGAATACGGGATCGGCAAAGTCATCCCACCGTCGGCGCCGGCCATGTCTTTCTCTCCGGACAAAGTCGCAAGTGGAAGTGCACCTCAGAAAGTGAGCGACGCCGCCGCTGGTGACAGGAAGAAGTCTGGAGCCAATACCAAGACCCAGGAAAAGGGGAGCCCGCCCAGAACTCAACCATCCACTGGAATGGAAGAAACGAAGGCCAAAGCACCAACATGTGACATGTCCCTCAATGGGTCGTCCCAAGAGAGTGATACCTCCAAGAAGTCAGAACAGGAAGCGGACGAGCGAGTGTTGCCTCCCGAAATTGCAGAACTAAATCCCCAAAACTCAAGCGTCTGCCGTGGAACCAGATCGCAAAGCTTATCAGAACAATCAAGAACGCCATGGGCGCACATTGATTACGATAAGACTGTACCCTCCACATTGATACGTCCCACCACTCAAGCTATGAATGGGTCACGAGGTTTGTTCCAAGTTGCGTTGCTACGAAAGAAGAAGAAGATCAGAATAATCGATTTTTGGAAGAGAGCCAAGCAACAGAATGCTCTTACACCTCCACTAAATGGTAAGTTTGTGGAACCATGTGCCATGCCACCGGGGTCATTCTGATCCTCTACCCTTTACAGGTCAGCAAGCTAAGGACGAGGAGGAGGTCGACAGAGCGTTTTGGAAGTCATTAAGCACTCTCAAGCAGCCTCCTGAATACGGCGCGGACATGTTGGTACGTTATGAATCGACCATACAGTTGTGTGCTACAACGTAGGAACATCTGCTCTTGTACCCCAGGGCTCCCTTTTCGGCGAAGCTGAGGCTTCCGGATGGAACCCGGATAAGTTGCACACTGAATTGAAGGAATGCTTGAGCCAAGATTTACCGGGAGTAACGAGAGCTTATCTATATATTGGAATGTGGAGGTCTATGTTCGCATGGCACAAGGTAAGAATGGCCCTTGTAAGACACCGATCATTTGTTCCAGGAAATGGTTGGGGCTCATATTGTTTAACAGGAAGATATGGACTTACTTTCAATTAATTACCTGCATTTCGGGGCACCAAAAACCTGGTATGGGGTTCCGCCTGTTCTTGCCAAGAGATTTGAAGCAATGGCTGAAGGGTATTTTGGATCGGAGAGGCGAAATTGTGCCCAATTCTTGCGCCACAAGACTACGCTTATGTCTCCCAAAAAGGTAGGTGGTGGGAGATTGTCGTTTGTCTTCAGTAGCCTTTCGTTAGTCCTTCTTGTCAATGTGCTCCGCAGCTTCGAGACGCCAACATTTCGTACGTCAAACTCACGCAGTATCCGGGAGAATTTGTTATTACTTACGCTTCAGCATATCATTCGGGATTCAACCATGGCTTTAACTGTGCGGAAGCAGTAAATTTTGCAACCCCTGCATGGATTCCGTTCGGGCACAAGGCGAAGCTCTGCAAGTGTTGGCCCGACACAGTTCGCATCAACATGTACCACTTTGAGGATACGTTCAGGCTTCAACTGGGTCTGACGCCTTTGTATCACTACGTAAAGGTAATCGATACTCCCGCTCCTTCGCAAAAGAGAGAGCGAGAAGAAGGCAATGGCTCGGCCTATGGCGGTCACGATGATCCCAAAGCACAAAAGTGTGGGACGCAGCATCCGCCTGGCAGTACAGGGGTTGTCCGGGCGGCATAGATGCTTAACGCTATCCTAACATACATAGGGGAACTAAATGGCACAATTGAGTACATTCTAATTTTCTTTTCTTCATCCGTCTGAACTATGTGGCGTTACAGCCCAATGGAGGGACTCCCCTTGGTTTGAATCCCAAGCTGTTACTTGGGTGGATCTCTTCTAATCAACTCCAACCAGTAGCCGTCCGGGTCTGGCATGTCATCACACCAAAGTTCATACGAAAGCGCAACATGGTCGGATTCAATAGAAATGGAACTAACCTTTGGCGAAAGCAAGTCCTTTCATTCTTCCCTCATCGGGACGCTTCTGGAACGCAACCCCTTCCTTTTCAAGTTGTTCGCTGGCAGCATATACATCATTGCAATAAAAGCCGAAATGCCCAAAACCACGGTGAGGCTCAACATTTCCATTGTTTACAGTAAAAGAATCGTCATTTTCAGACCCATGGTTACTGTAGCAGTGGGAAAGGAGGAATATATGTCACCCAGCTCGGCTGCACCAAGCACTTCGACTTACTGGGTCAATTCAAGAGCGGTGCCACGAATGCTCATGCAGTATTTCCATCCCTCGTCCGACTTTGGGTCTGGGAGTTCTTTCCCTGTAATTGCACGCAGCATCAGTCTTGAGCATGGGTAACTACTAGACGGAGAACTAAACACATTTGTAGTACCTTCAGGCTCCCGGGACAGGAAGTACAGGGAGAACCCCATTTCCGGGAAATGACGTTCGCAGATCAGTGTCATAGCTGCAAAGGGCATCGATCAGTCGACAGAAATAGCATTAGCACTTAGGATGTAGTACCGTAGTGCATACCGAAGTGTTTTTCGTAGAAAGGAACGCTGACCTTAGGGTCCTTAATGCGAATCATTCCTGCAGGCGGTATCTGTCTGAGCATGTGACGAGACCGTCAAAGGGTTTTTGTCGTACCTTGTTGAAGAGACCAACCAGTGCGAGGAGAAGGTT
This sequence comes from Halocafeteria seosinensis, assembly GCA_001687465.1. Lineage (NCBI taxonomy): Eukaryota > Bigyra > Bicosoecida > Halocafeteria > Halocafeteria seosinensis. The sequence continues at coordinate 55,687 of LVLI01000290.1, read as the reverse complement.
GATAAGGAGACTGCTCACGCTTAATGATTTCCACCCAATATCTGCACGCACAAGGGAAGGTAAGAAACACACTGAAGTGGCCGAACGGAGAGTGGGAAGAAGCTTGCTTACCCATCGGGGTCTTTTGCAAAAGCAAGGCCCTTCATTTTTCCATCATCTGGTTTTTTCTGGAATTCCACTCCCGCGGCTTCCAGTGCTTCGCATGATTTATACACATCATCGGTGAGGAATCCAATGTGTCCGAATCCCTTCGGTTCCGTGTTGCCATTATGATACTGGAAGTCTGGATCATTTTCCGTGCCATGGTTGTGGGTTAACTCGAGCACACATCCATCCCAGGCCTTCATTGCGGTACGGCTTTCATCTGTACCAGCTTCAGGCCAGTTCTGTACGAGACACAAGGCTTCCCACGTGACGTCCCCAGAGAAACAAGATTCAGCTGAACTTGGCTTACCTTCTTCTCCTCCTCATCCAACGTAGCCAGGAAATACAGAGAGAAGTTCGCCGAAGGCATGTCCAGCTTATGAACGAGCGTCATACCGAAATTATTCTGATAAAAGGGCACAGTTTTGGCCGGATCTTTGATCCGGAGCATGATCTGGGTAAGCTCCCATTTATGCGTATTGAATGCGCGTACAGCGGCTTCACTCGGTTTATGGGCACTCATTTTTTGATGCTCAAAAGTTGCTTGCTTTTTTTTTGTGGAGATGACAACAAGCCGACAGGGTAGACGCGTGTGTATTAGGGGTATCTTTGTCAGCAACTTCAACTCTGGCAGCTTAGGCGAAGCAATCTCCGAGACGAAGGAAGGAAGAGACGAGAGTGGCAATGTACGGGTAGGAAACAACGACGAACGAAAGGAAAGAAAGAAATAGTCTACATTTCAGTGTATGATTTTAGACAAAAAAAAAATGTATGTATCAGATCAGGCACGCTCTTATCGACTGTATCACTGGTACGAAACTGTATACTTGCGTGGTACGCGATCTAACCAACTTGCACGCGGGCTTGCGTATGGCGTTGCATCGAATTGTCCGAAGCGCTGTGCTGGGGGCAAAACGTAAGGGTTTACACGGAGAAGTGCTGTGCTTCGTGGCTTTGCTTTTAATGCTGTTTCTTCGTCCGTCAACCGCTGGTCTGGGCTGACCTAAATGGCTATGTATTTCTGCAGAAAACATGGCTCTCTTACACCCAATGCTGGTGTCTCATCTGTTCGCTGCATGGTTCCAGCAGTGTGTCCAAGCAGAACCATTACTTCACTTTCGGATGGGTCTGAATCCTCCTCCAGGGGGCACAGCATGTCATCCTAATCGCAACTACTAACTGAATGAAAAGCAACCAAAACAACGGACTTAAAATTGCAGCCTCCAGACCATGAAATACAGCGTTAAAGCGCATATTAACTAAAAAGACTAAACTGAGGAGGATCAGTAACGGTATACCGAAAATCCCGGTGGGACTTTGCACATCGCCCTTCGATACGAGAATTCGAGGACGCGCCGTTTCCTGGTCCGTCCATACAGAGGCAACGATTGCTTTATCCTTGGTAGCCCTAAGAAAAATGCGATCATTATCTAGTCTCACAGCACAATTAGATAAGCGGAGTTCTCGCACGGCAATCATGGACATTAGCTGTAGGAAAGGAGCCATACCCAGGACGATAATCTGGGAAATGTAAATGTCACTATCTAAATGGGGTAAAACAGTGCCATCGAACGTGACATGTCCCCAGGAAAAGAGCGCTGCCCATTCGCCGTCAAATAGTCTTCCAAAAAACCACGGGCCAACGGCCGTATGGACGCACGAGTAGAGAACCAAGTAAAACGATTTCGGAAATATGCTCATAAATACTACATATGGACCGTAAATCTTGCACAAGAAAGATACCGCGGCTGATTTGAGTGTGGTCAGATTTAGAACACCGGCTCTCCCACTCTCCTGCAATTGTCCCTGGAAATATCCTCTGCCGAGCAGAAGCTTGAATATCCAAGCACCAATTAGGCCCATATATGTGACGGAAAATGTGGCAAAAGAAGCGATGGTCCCCACAATATCTCGAAATGATCGGGTCATGAACCTGAAGCGAAACATTGAACTGCCGTCGATCCTATCTCATTGTAGGCTGGTGTTGCTGGTTGACGTACCACTGCAGGAATCGCGAAGGTAATTCACGCATAGTTCCGTCTTTACAGAAACGTATCCTTTCTTCCATTATCTGCGTGCAGGATATCGATGTAGAGAATAGAATACGCGAAAATTGCAAGCATAAACACTTACGTATTTGCTAGCATACAACACTTTGACGCTAATCACACCGCAGTTATCTGTGAGCTCAACGTTGTTAGGCCAAGGCATAGCATACACAACACCACCGTTCGAAGTCGATGGCGAACTTTTCTGTTTCTGTTCAACCTTTCCTCTCAATGGACTAGTCCGTATCTCTTTAACCCCGATGGCCGATGTCTTAGTGTCGACGCCACTCCCCGAGGCTCCTACCACTCTTGAGTCAATCTCCACCTGCACGCCACTGCAGATGTCAATTCAGGGTACTGTCGTTACTTCCTGATAATGTAGCAGCTGCTTCTATCGAATGATACATACGATATGGTTTCTGAAGAGAAAATGATAAACCGGATACTCGTTTCTCCATGTTCTTCCATCACTGTAGAGAGTGGTGCTCCGAATGGTGTACCGAATCGGCAATCCACAGGAGACGTGACGAGCACCGTTGGTCTCGCAAGGAAACTATTCAAAGTAACATCCTTGAAAGCGAAATTACCTCTGTCGAATGCGGCTATGCGGAAGATAGAATTCCATTTGAAGTCTCCTAGCTCGAGTTCCAGGGTTCCAGCGCTGGAGGTTCCATTGCAGAGAAGATCCATCAGCAAGGACGGCGACGCGGAATTCTCATAAATATCGACTTACGGGTGACGGGCATACATGGGGGGAATGAAGCTCAGGTGATGTAAATGACCACTTAACATAGACATGACCCCATAATGCTCCAAAATGTCTTCAAGTGAACGCCCGGCAGTGCTTGTGTGATAACTATGAATAGAATTATACGGATAGTGAGATACGACTGTTTTCGTATGAGGCACCGGAGCTTTATCAAGTAGCTCTTCCATCGTATCAAGATCTGCTTGTTTTAACTCTCCAAAGAAGTGACGCGTGGGAGCGGGTTCAATCACGGCGTCGATGAACACAAAACTGGAGCATAATTCGGGGGCCGTAGTAAAAGAAGTTGGTACACTCATTGATGGCCTCAAGCTTACCTATGCACATAGCCATAGTCATCTTTATAATCAAACCTATAATGCCTCTCACGTGAATCTGCTCTGGAGCTGTACTGCTTAAAATAGTTCTTGTGGTCATTGTCCCACGATGGAACGTTGAAAGCATCATGGTTTCCCCGAATATCATACACCGGTAATTTCTTTGCGTATTTGCTTATAAACTCATGGTATTGCATCCATTCTTCAGGGATTTGACCACGGGCTTCAAAAGGGTCATCAATAGTTATCATTCGGTTCGCGTCTGTTAAGTCGCCAGAAACGATTAAGAACTTTGGTTGGAGCATGGGCAAAGCGTTCGAGAACCATCTGCTTAGCCGCTTGCTTCGTTCTGTGTTATACTTGGAGATATGAAGGTCTGATATCTGCAACAAAATGGACACCAATTTCAGCTCAAGTCAATTATTTGCCTCCGAAAGCTAACTCTAGAGCCTTAGTTGAACTACGGGGGGAGAACGTCATCTTCTCTACATACCTGTACAAAATTGACCAGTCCCTCATGAGGGTCTATCGCCCCCTTGGGGACTGTACTTTCACCCTTCTCTCCACCTGAGCGCTGCATAGTCTCTTCCTGTCGTGACAATGGAGGGCGTCGTACCTTCAACGCTCTCCACCACGATGCCATAGGAGGAGTATGTATGTCATACAGTAGCACGGGCGCCGCCAGTAAGGCGATGGTAAAGACGGGCAAGGCTATCCCGTGGCACATTATGCCGTGGTATGGAGAAATACTACGTATGAACACTAATGCGACACGTGTGTGAACAACAACCCCGTCCTAGTTCAATGTTCTATCCACTCCATACGTCCGATTTGATGGTTTTGTAGAGTTATGCACTTGGATTAACTCGGGAGAGAATAGTGCAGAGTGTGATATTAGTGTCAGCAAAGTTTGGCTGGAATGAGAGGAGTGGGAGTAGCCCTTATAGCGGCTATCCTCGTAGTAGCTGCCATGGAAAGTTCTGGCGCCGAAGATGCTCCCGAACAAAGCAGTTTAACACGTATCCAAGGGGATAAGTTCCATCAGCAGATACTGGAGGACGATGATGTTTCGTTCGTGTATGTTTCAGCCTCCGGGGATGTCTGCCCCCATTGCATCAATATCCAGAACACGCTGGATAAAACCGCGAGAAATGTGGCAGGATTGGTCAACTTTGGAATAATTAATTTCAATGAGGCAGTAGAGGATAGTGAGGGCGACTACCAACGAATCGTGGATCTATTTGAGGTCTTCAATGCCACCCAAGAACAGATTGCACTCCCAGGATTGCTCATCTACGGTAGGTACCTGCATCAACAACGTGTACGTCCAAGTTGATAACCGGTATCTTCGCTTTGGTGACCAGGATACGGACCCAAGAAGCTGGACCAAGCATTGACAGTCCCTCCCCAGGTACTACTACAGCTATCTCAATATGGAGCAAAGACCATGTGGCAGCAGCTGAAACCATTTGTGCCCAGCCTCGTAAGTATTGTACAACGTATACACTGAGTCGAGTAGAAGTTCACAAGAGTCCGTGTATCTGCAGTCGAGGACTGTTGACGAACGGCGATTGAGCGAGTTCTTGGATGACAGACCTGCTCTTCCTCACGTCCTCCTATTTACCAAAAACCTTGGGGCTAGTGCTCTGTACAAGAAGTTGTCCTTAGACTATGACCGCCGAGCGGTGTTTGGTGAAGCCTCCAACCATATGGAAAAGTTGGCTAAAGCATTCGGAGTGACGGAGTACCCTACGTTACTGGTTGGTCCTTCCGGATATGACTCTGCTCCTCCGGAAGAACTTAAGTCAAAGAGCGCGAAAGTAGAGGACGTTCCTCAGACGTATCGCTGGAAGAAGTACGATGGGGCGATGAACTACAACGATTTAGCTGCATTCATAGACAAACATGTAGACCCGTTCACTGCCCCGGTGATAAGGTCCATCGGAGATTTCGATAAATACTGCGAGCAGAAAGGGGGAGTTTGTTTAATTGGCGTAACGAGTAGCCGGATAGGGAAGGTGAACAATCACGAAGAAGCGTCTACGTTCAGTCAGGCTGCGGATAGGGCTTACGTCCGGAGTGATATGGAGGAAGCTGCCCGAGGCGGTAACGTACAGGTAGAACGTTTGCCAATTAATTTTGCACTACTAGAAGGAGGAGCACAGACTGAGTTCATCGAAGTCTTCGACATCCCCATCACACCCGCTGTGGTCGCGATCAATCCAAGGAAGAAGCGGTACTCGGTAATGAAAGGCGCCTTCGATAGCGGCACCATTCGTCATTTTGTTCTTGATCTACTTGATGGAAATGTCCCTCAACAAGAACTACCTAAAATGCCTCGCTTGGTAAATACGAGTCCTGTCGCAGACTCGACTGCAGATCAGAAGGGTGCTGGCCAAGATACTGCACAAGGTGGTGACTCTTCATCGGAAGAACCCAAACGCGCCCGTCCCAAGAAGATATCTTCCAAGAAGAAGAAAAAGAAGACATCCACCAAATCGGATAGTAAATCATCTTCCTCGAACTCTGGAAAGGAAGAACTTTAGGTATTTCCGACCCGAAATTCCGGGTAATACGCACAATCCTACCTGACTGCTTTGTGAAGTTGAGAGTTTATTGTCTATCAGTGATAGCTTTGTTAGACTGATTGATAGGATAATAGCTGCATCTGCACACGATAACCTACCTGACTACCGTTAGTAGCGTGTAGTATCTTTCCTCAGACATGAATGAATCGGAATCGTGTTTATTTGGAGCAGCTCGTGGAGGCGCCAGTATTCACGATATTCATTCTCAGTCTCATAGTCACATAAACACTGGTTTATCCTCCCTTTCAACCTCGGGAAGAGCATCTCCAATGTCCAAGGGTCCCTCCCCTCCAGCAGGGGCTGTATTACCGGGCATTCTCAATCGGAAAGAGCTGTGGAAACATGCTTCAGAGCAGTCTTTGAAGTTGTCGATACTGTATTTGGCTCTGGTTTTCGTCGGATCCTTGACGATACTGCTCCTTATTGGCCGATTCACAATGTGAGGAAAAAACAAGAGTGTTTGGTTTTTTTGGTCATTGTGTACGGGTGATGAACTTGTGTGTATCTATTGCAGTACAACTTGTTTCTCCGAGGAAGAATCGAAACAGCTGCACTGGCCAAAGAACTTGGAGGAATTGAAGGACGTCTCCCATATTCTTCGAGCAGGAGTGGAGAAACATCAAACTCTGGTGTTTTTTGCCTTTGTCGTCCTGTACACATTTAAGCAGACGTTTGCGATTCCTGGAAGCCTGATTCTGAATGTCACGGCGGGCGTCCTGTTCGGTACAGTCCTGGGGACGCTAGCAACCAGTATATTCTGTGCTTTAGGTAAGTCGTCGGAGCTTGTTGCGAGTGACAATTCGTCTATACATCGGAAGTGTGTTCTGCCATGGTTTCTCCCAGGAGGAACGTTTTGCTTTCTCTTGAGCAGCATGTTTGCTGGACCTGTCGTAAGGCAACCTAAGATTAAAGCCCAGGTAACGGGATTTCAAGCAAGAGTGCAACAAGCGTATTCTGAAGGGACTCTCTTCTTTTACTTATTATTTTTACGCTTGTTTCCGGCGACACCGAATTTCTTTCTTAATATGGCATCATATTGGGTACGTCATTATGATGTCTATTACATTTCCTGGCGGACAAATAAGCATCGTCTTTTGTGTCACACGATAACATTGCATTTTGCAGGTTGGTGTGCCAGTACACTATTTTGGGCTATCTATGTCAATTGGACTGCTTCCGTATAACTTCATCACGGTGAATGCTGGAAGCATTCTGGAACAGGTAAACGCATTCCTTCAAGTAACAAGTGAAAGATCGTCCTGCTTTCAACTCTTCTGTTTTGTCGTACAGCTTTCCACAGACAACCCGGTTATTGATTTCTGGATGTTTCTGAAGCTGTTCTGTATTTCGCTGGTGGCGTTACTCCCTACACTGTTCAGTAGCAAACTTAAGAAATACGCCGGTGTAGAAAAGATAGAAACGCCAACAGATTTTGAGTTTGCAGACAAGACTATTTGACAAGTTTGGGGTCTGTTTGTTTCAATATGGTAGTGAAGGAGGGATGGGCCAAACTCTCTCTTCGGGTAATTCGACGTCAATCGGTTTAGCGAATAAGTCAAGGTATTCGCCAATTGATAGCACCTGCAGAAAGAACCATGGTGACGGTAAATGCTGTAGGGACACCAAAAGAAACAGCTGTAAAACGTACTTGGTTGCAGCGTGCAAATTCCAACACCAATTTATCCGGTGGTAACGTGTCACTGAATTCGGAAGTCAAGTTATCGAGGAACTGATTCACTGAGCTTTGGCTTTCGCGCTCGTCAGGGCATTTCTTTCCAATTTGGAGCATTCGCGAGAACAAATCATTGCAGTGGGGAACAATATCTTCCGCATTATCCAAGTCTAACTTGCTTCCTCCTCCAATTTGTACGACATGGAACAGAGGTCGAGGGAAGAGCGGCCGTTGGCAGTCTTCAATTTTCCCAATTATCCGTATATTTCGCAATATACACGAACCTTCACCTTGTGCATATGTCTGTAGATGTTCAAAGAGGTTATTGATTATCTCAGGAGCTGCTTCTACAATGTGCAGGATGGTTTGATTCTGCAGCAACATCAGCCCTCGCACAATATTTTCAGCTTCTTCAGGATCTGACGCAGACTGTTGAATAAATGTTTTGTGGATGTCCATAACTCTTTCGTGAGCGTATGAAACAAGAGAGGCTGATGGAGCAGACGCAGTATTCGTTTGGCTGTGGCTCTGCGCTAGGCGGCTTCCGTTTTCAGGTGAGCCGGCTGCTCTCTCCGAGAAATCAAAGTTTTTCCTGCCCGCAGTAGAAGAAGGAGTCGGTCGGCCAGAGGTTGCCGAAGGTGAGGAAGGAGTAGGGGAGGGTGAAATAGAGGATGGTGTCCCAGAATTCGCTGCTGTTTCTTCACCTCCCTCCTTGGTTGGAGACGACGTGGAGGCCGAGGAAGCACCTCTTTGTTGATCTTGCGATTCTCCTCCGTCTCCACTGTCATTGCCGTATGAGATGTCCGCCACATAGAGGAGTCTGGTTAAGCTAGGAACTCGCTCGACAATTTCTTGATTTCCTGATTCATCCGTAAAAGTCTCTTGTATTTTCACGCGGTCAAAGACCGTATCAAACAGCGTTTTCGAGTTTTTCCAGTCCATTTCTCCCTTCAGTTTCACCACCGTCTAAAACTCACTCACATGCACAATCATAGAAATCCAACAAGCTGTGTTCTCGTGAGCTCTATACTACCTGGTAGGACTTAATGTCAACATTAACGGTAGTGGAGTGCAACTTCACAAACCGTAGCAACGACATTCACAATGATCATTCATTGACGACGCGATGGAGAGAGGAGCAGTGCACTGGCAGTACTGGCACAGAGAGATCGATGGCATTGTCAGACTAAGTGTAACTGTTCTGCAAAGGAAGGAGGCGGTAAACGAAATGGCGCGAAACGAAAATAGTCCCAAGACAGGGGGAAGAAGCCTATGTCTGCTGCTGGTTGGACTCGTGTTTCTCGTGGGAATTGCAGCCAGATATGGCCTCTCTCTACAAACGGACTGGGTCGCTAGATTAAGCAAGAGCTATTCAGTTAACTATCCTACGACCAGCAGTCGAGCGAGTAAGTTTTCTTTTTGCTTTAGCAGCGAGGAATGGTCGTGGTCTTATCGAGTAATGCTGAGTCTTACGCAGTAGAAGAAGCTGCAACTCGGATACAGCTGGGAATTGACCCGTACGCCGAAGGGAACAGAGAGATACAGGTTTCACCAGCCATTCTCCAACTATATCATGGGCTTCACCCTTGGTTGAAAGAGCATGGAATCACGAATTTCTGGTTCCTCGTACATGTTGTGGCTGACTGCTTAGTGGGACTGGCACTCATATGTGTCACGAAAAGGATAAACCCTCAAGAGAGTAGACTTCGGATAGATCGACTGGCTTTGCTAACCGCCCAAGAAAAAGTGACCATCGCTCCAGTCTCCTCATTGTGGCTGAAGAGCTCCCATGTGTACATGCCTGCGATTGTCCTGGCAGTGTGGCTGTGGAACCCTTTCACGATCACAGGATGTCTGGCTGAATCCATGCGCTCCGTTAGCTACGTATTGCCCCTATGGTCACTTGTTAGTGTTCTCTATGGCTATGTGACTTTTGCCGCATTGGTTTTTAGTGGCTCTCTCCTGGTGAATGTCCAGTATTCACTATTATTCCTTCCCGCCGTTGCGGTATTTGCATGCTACTATCCCTTCAGTCTCGGCTGGCATGTAGGTACTTCCCCTTCCAAGGATTCTATTGCCGGGTGTGCTGGTAACCTCCTCCGTGAATGGGATAAGAATCTACTAATCAAAATTTCAAAGCTGGTTCGAATGGTGTTCGTAGCGCTGGTTGGGGCATGTGTATGTATCGGAGTTAGTGTACGCATAATGACGAAACTGGGTGAGACAGAGGTCAGCTTCCCAAATGCGTTGGCAAAGTGGTCCTCCCAGTATGCTTTCGCCAACTACAATCTGCTGGACACGACGCCTAGCTGCAGCATATTCTGGTATATTGTTCAGGACACCTTCGATCGATTTCGGATGCATTTTGTTCGGCATTTCGCTATCCATTCATGGATGTTACTCCTTCCAGTTTTCATTCATTTCAGGTATGTCTTCTCTCGTTAACCTTGCTTACCTAGGATTCCTTCTAAGAAGTACCCCTTTGGGATTTCAACAGGAAACACCCCTATCTCATGCTATGTGGCATGGTAGGCTGCTATTCCCTGTTACAACCGACTCCTACATTTACGGATTACGGCTTGGCTATGGCGCTTTGGTGCTGTCACGAAGAAACATGGAGAAGTAAGGCCACGCTGCAATTTACACTCTGACCTCCAATTGTCAACGTTAATTATGCCTCATCTGCGTCCGTGCAGTGACGAGGGGTTACACCTTGCTGATGTTGGTAATGCTGGCAACATCGGCACTTCAACTAACGACCCAGTGGCTCTGGTTATCTACTCTAGCGGGAAATCCGAATTTCTATTTCAACCAGGTACGTCAACCATCTTGTCCGAGCAGGCCTCCGGCTCCTTACGCGAGCTTACACTATGTTGACAAGCAGGTGTGGCTGTGTGCTGTAGCATTCGGAAACATGATGATCGACTCTACGATATCTGCAAAGCGTGTCACGTCGGCAGAGAATTTAGTCCTCCCAATATTGCCGTCCTGTGATAAGGAGAGTGCGGGGAGAGAGAAATGATAGAAATCAGGCAAAGGATCTCTAATTCTTGTCAGTTGTCATCTCAAGAAGTGAGTTAGAGAGCAGTATGAGAACTGCACCTAGTGGAAACTGCGACGAAAATAGGTAAAAGACGTTTCATCCCGTTGACAAACAGGTATGGCCGTCTGCTGTAGCGTTCTGAAACATAATTGGAAGAAAGATTGGCAAATGGATACCGGCATTGCTCCTGAGCGTCTTCCGGAGCCATCCTGCTGAAAGCTACCTCCAAATTGACGCAGATCACGTTTGCCAAGGTTTATTGGTAAATTCTCATGAAGGTATAGTCTCTGAGTTAGATTCCTTCGTTGCTAAAACAAAGCAAACAAAAGTTTCACTCCAAATTCAAATGAACTGGGTCATGACAACCACGCAGTATTATAGTTTACCCGATAGTTAATGAGGTTGCTTTCAGTTAGAGTACTTCTTTAGCTGCTTCTCTAGCGTTACAACTGCATAGTGGCGTCAAAATCTTGTGTATACAAGAATGGCACAGTCTACAAACCCCCCACCTCCTCTCTCTAAGGAGCAAGCACAGCGTAGGTGCCATGTTTTTCGACTGTAAAACCGAGGTATACTTGCCATATTCTGACCGAACATGTCCTCGTTTTGCAGAAGCTCTGCAGGAGGGCTTAACGGAATTCGAGAAACCTGAAAACAAATCACGCATGGAAGAAGCTATTCAGAAAGCCCAAGGGAGCCCTCAGGGACTTATGCAATATGTGCTCCCCTTAGCCATTCAGATTAAAGGAGATATACTGGAAAAATACGGCTTTACAAAGGATCAAATGGGAGCCATGCAATTGATAACAGCCATCCAAATGCATGCGACAAGTGACCCGCAAATGAATGAACAACTGCAGGTATGTTCTAGAACAAATGTCTAACTTCTTGCGTCATAACCCACTTTAATTTTTTGATAAACAGACTCTCAAGGGAAAAGTATTCCCTGTCATGGGGGGAAGTGGAGGTCCTTCTGCGTGATTGCGGCGTGGGAAGTTCTACTCCTGTGTGGAGGGAAGTTTAGGATGCAGTACAACTACTGCCTGAAACACATAGGCATTTTGTTAACTATTTTCACAACCTAGTTTTTCGTCGTCGATTCTGTCCATAATGGCGACAAGGGACTCAATCCTCGTTCAGCGTACTTGTCATACCGAACTCTATATTTGCGTTCTTGCACGTCCTGAGTCCACTCCTCGTACGTAACAGGTTCATAAGGACCTACACCACCGTATTTTCTTTGGGGCGGAGGTAATTCAGCTTCCAACGATTCCTCAAGAGCACGAGTTCTTAATGCACTTGGCGACGTATTCTTGAAAGCAGCATCCGTGAGCCTATGAGTCGTTCTTCGTTTGGAGGTGTGAGAAACCGTCCTGCTGGACTGCGTCTTAAGGGGGCTCCATCGCACTATTTGCGAGTCACTACCACCACAGCTTCTTGGCGTTGACTGAGCCTTCAGGCGCCTCAGCGTCGTGAGACTAGATTTGGAATCCCTGCCCGAAACGAGCTTTGATCGGCTATTAGTCGTCGTCGTCGAAGGTTCACCACTTGACACACTTGAACCGCTAGATTTCACCGAGGTCCGATGACTACCTTCGAACTGCTCGTCCAAGAGCACTGTTTGTCTAGTAGGACTCCGTTCATTATACATGGCTGGAGATAGTCCTCGCTCTCGCATTGGATCCTCCCTCGGTTTACTATTTCCATGAGTTTTCTCCGGATAACTAGCGGGATATCCCGCATGCGCCAGTTTCATCAACGCCTGTAAAAGAGTGCGTCTCGAAATATTTCTTTCGAGCAGCCCAGACCCCATGGCTGTATTTGCTTTTGACCTTGGTTGACATCGGCCATTCATCGGAGCAGGGTGTCTTCCCTTCGGCAAACTCCTGTCTAGTTTAGTCGCTATTTTGGATGGGTTAGAGGCGTCATTGCGCGTTATACCCCTGTGGTCCTGTAAAAATTGATCGATCGTTCCTATATAACCTTCTGCCAATGCCGCTATCTCTTCGTCTGAGCGTGCCTTGAGTTCATTAACTAGCGCTTCCACGTCTGCATCCTCTTTGCCCGCACTACTGGCGCTGCTCGCACTACTCCCACTAGGGTCTTCTTTAAAGAAATTGGGATATACCATTTCATAAAAGCTTTCATTCTGCCTGGAATTACTACTATGCTCCGTGCTGCTTTCTGCTCTAACCGCGAGGTAGGGGTCGCTATTGCTTCGTGACCGGTGGCGGGGAGGCTGGATTCCCTCCCTATTCGAACCTTCAGAGGGCAAATATAAGACTTCACCATCATCTTTTGCTAGTGCGACAGACCGTTCATATTTTGACATGACTTTAAGGTCCTTCGAGCAAGTCACTCTTGATGTAGTAGAACCGCTATCATTGCGCTCTCCCGCAGCTTCGTGGGTGCATCTTGAGGCAGTTTTCGCCGATGTTTGTGGCGCTGACTCAGGTATGCCCGATTGCGGTGGCCTCCCAACAAAAGTTCCTTTGTTGTGATCCGGCTGGATCCAGCTCGATTCCATTGTAAGAGCTGTTAATTTTCACTCAAGACCAGCGAGTTCTTGCAGCAGAAAGCTGCTGGATGACAGAGGTGGAGGTGCGACACCAGTCAGACTCCTGTACTCTGCCCAATATTACTCCACAGCCGACGTAAACACACTAATTGAAGCCCCTTAGTGAATTGAAGAGGTTGGTGTCTTTGCCGAAGTGAGCGAGCAGCGAAACTACTGTTTTCAGAACGCAAGAAAGAAAACACATGTATAGCCAGGTAGCTTGCTCAGCTGACAACTTTTGGATTGGAAAACAAAATGTTTTCGCTCAGCGACAATACCAAAGGAAAGTCGTATACATAGATGTTGGGCTATAAAACGTATGTAGCCTGCCGCTGTTAACCCTTTTCGTTACATGAAGACTATAGAGACCCGTGACAAAGCGCTCTTCTTGGCAAAGCCGGGTCGCACACGCAGTCGCAACTGCTGGCAACGGGAAAATTTTCTCCCCGAGATGCCACATGCCACTGGAGTTTTGTTTCTTTGTAGACGATTTCCTTCAGAAATAAGCATGTATGGGCCGCTCCTGTTGGCTACTACTGCCAGTCAGGGCTCGCCAGAGCTCGTTTATTTTAGAAGGCCAATGCGAACTTCATTGCGAAGCAGTAGAATCAAGGCATACACATATATGTACAACCGTTACTGTATGTGCATGTGCATGTGGCCATGCACATCAGACGCACTGAGATGATATGATGCACCAAGGCAAAAACACTCAATTGGGAAATTCTCTAATTCCTGCAACCGTAAATTCTTATGGCATGGCAACTGCTCCACATCCTTTTCCCATTGTTGTCGGTGATTCCGGTTCAGATGTTTCCTAAGTGTTCCAGCTTTGGCCTTGTATTCATACACAACGGAACAAGGCTTTCCTTCATCCGTAAACTCATTTGGACATGGATACGTCCAGCTACCGTCTGAGTTCTTCGTGAGTTTGAACAAGTACCACACGTCGGATATAGTTTGTCATGAAACCTTACTACAGGCATAGCTAAATGAAAAACACAATACTGTAGTGATTTAAAGTGGTTGTCATTTCGAAAAAGGAAGCCACGTTTGGAACTTAACTGTCTCAATTTGAATTTTGTTTTTGAATTTGACGGACCGCTGGCACATCCCGGACCATGCCTGGCATTGCCTGCCGTGCCACGGTCCGGCACGGACCGCCCGTGCTACCCGTGTGCGCGCGGGCACCCTAGCTATGCAGTTACTTCTGGTTTCCCGCAAGTACAGTGCATATCTTGGAAGGATACAGTTCCGGTATTGCTGTCGTCAGTAAGGCGAACAGTTGCTAGGTCGCTGTTGAGCATCAGCACCTTTGCAGTAATATTTGCGACGCTGTTGTCTTAGTTTCCCAGAATTTCTTTCCCAAACGGAGTTATTAGGACGTCGCCATTGTTGACTCATGTACTTGCTTCTGGTGACTGACAAAGCGCTCCTTTTCGCTGTTAACAAGGCTCACCATTGCAGCGACGGCATTGCTTCAAACAGCTGAAACCTCGGGCCCCCATCAATGCTTGGTTCATACTCTCGACTACCTGGGTAGCATGGCAGCCGATCATATTTACGCCGCTTCCGCCATTACGCCTTTGAGATAGGAAAAGGAAAAGGCATGTTGGTGGAAGTTCCATTAGTTTGTCGAACTTGGCTTCGGTTACGTTTCCTTGGTCCTTTTCACGCACTCCAGAAAACAGCCTACAACCGCGTTTAATTCGCAAGTAATATATGTGTAAGCCCATTACGAAGGAGCTTCTGAGACGGCAAAACCTCTAGTATACCCAAATGGGCCTTATACTACTGGACGCGCCACTACCAGCAAAGAACGCGACACTCTCCTCGCCATTGCTCATATTTGATGCGTATGCGCTCTCAACCACTACATCTAAAAATTATGCAGTTGCCTTTTTAAACTTGTACATGGAAAACAGCGCCACGTGGGCCCGCGACGTGCCACTGCGAAACATATGTACGTTGTACTCCCTTGGCTCTGTTCACAGAGCGGGTAGCAAATAGAGAGCACTGTCTGTACTCCATGCACTCATTTCTTCTTTTGTTTCTTTGGGGAGGGTTCTATTTCCACAGGTGGAGCACCCATCCACAAAATGTCGGATTCTTTCATATGCTTCATGGGCTTCACCGGGCCACCGCACAGCTTTTCTTTCCGTTCCATCGTCACCTTCAATCCACGACCCAGATCCAACGGTAACAGTGGGCTTGTGGTTTTCGAGTATTGCTGCACAGCGGTCTCGAGAGTTTTCTGCTTGAACGCCAGTCCAGCAACAAAACGACGGCAACGCTTGAACGGGTCCTCGTCGCCCAATTTGGTCCGCATCTCGTTGTACTGCTTCCACTGGGCACTCACGCTAGAGCGAGAGAGAGGGAGTCCGTCAAGGACTTTGCCACGTTGAATCTTGTTTAGATACTGCAAATTAGGATCCGTGGTCTTGGCAGCCTCCTTAAACGACCCGTCATTTTCCAACTTGCTTTGGATCCCTACCGATCCTATTCCTTCGGAGTCGGTTGCAAAAAAGAGAAAATCCCATCCGGCAAACTTCGACAACAAATACAGAATCACCGTCTTCTTATAATCTTGCTCCCGCTTAGGAGGGAACCGTTCGAATAATTCTTTTAGTTCATGCCCCGTACCTTTTACCCGATGCAAGTTCTTACAAATGGTGAAGTCTACCAATACATGCTCCAGGTCGTTTTTGATATATTGAGCATTCTTGCGAGTGTTTGGGTGGTCAGACTGCTCAAAGTCATCAACATACCAGAGAAAGTCCCGGAATATACTCCATAAAGAGGTTTCTCCTACTGTTGGAGACCTCGCCAAGAGGAGATGGTGGCAAAGAAGTGGTTCGGCACTTTCTCCCAACCCACTGTGATCTACAAGAAAATTATCACGGACCATGGCCGTAACGGTACCATTTAGATGCTCACGGTAGAATTTCCTCTCTACTGGGTCGTTCGAGTTCAACAGTAATTCGGTTCGTTCGACCACACATTGTTTCACGAACGGCTCTTCGTCCAATATGGCCCGGCGCAACTGCTTAGACTTAGCAACACAAACCCCGCTGCCTACAATGAGGCAATCCATCATTTCCGCACTTAGTGGGAGGTATTCAGCATCAAGCTTGATCATCGTGTAAAGAGCCAACATAGCACTATATTTGGAAACCGTGGTATAGATGTCTGCACCAACTTCCTTGCGCGACTGTAAAGCCCTGTCTACTTGCAATTGGATGACGTCCTTCTTGAGCTCGTTCGTCTGGTTTACTTCATCCTTTAGCATGTTTTTCAGCTCGACTTGGTTCGCCGGCTTCAGAAAAGTATAGCCATAGTGTATGTTTTCCACTAGTCTCGCCGCCCAGAGGCCTCTACCACACAACATTTCTACGCCTTCACGGAACTCCTTGGTTTTCTCCAGCTGTTTCCAGACACGCTCAACATTGAAGTAGTGAAAAACGAGCTCTTTTATGCCCTGTACTGAAAATATGTCCACATCATGGGTAAACTGCAGTTTGCACCTAGTCGGCGAGATTTCAGCTGCCTTCTGTAGCGGGCTGGAAGTCGATTTCGTTCCCACAAACACACCTCCAATTTCGTGGTGTTTCAACAAGTGCGAAACCTCCACATGCAACGCGTAGACTTCATCAGTTGGATCATCAGGGATCTTCCTAGAGGGGGCATCTCGTTCTCCTATGTCTGACTTATGCAGAAAGAGGCCGGGAAATTTACCTATCAATACTTGAACTTCATCCACCGCCACGATAATCGCCATCCCGGGAATTTTCGACTTCAAATTGCCTACGGCATTCACTAGGACCGCTTCAACCTTTTCTGCACTTGGTAAGTTTTTGTAGTCGTCACCATTGTGTCGCACATTTACCAAGACCTCACAAAGGCGAGACTCCGCAATCTTGCAAACTTCTTCTTCCCCTAGACCATTTCGTAAGGCCCATAAAACAGCTATCCGCATATCTTGCGGGCTGAAAGGAGGATGCTGACGACCGATAGTATTAAGCAGTAGGTAAATATACTCTATATAACTGGCGAATACTAAGTTCACAGCGGCATATGCTGCTTCAGAAATGATCCTCTCCAGCCCAGGTTCCAAATATTCAGTGAGTGTTTTCAAAATACTGTCAAGGAAACCCCAGGGTGCCGTCAGGCAATCCCCACCTTCACCCTGCCCTTTCGTTGCCACGTTGCACAAGATAACAAGGGTATCGTGTTTGGGGTCCATTCCTAAAACGTACAGGGCATGAGTCTTTCCACCGCCACTGGACTGACTGTAAATTGTCAGATACCCATCTTGCCCTTCCGTGAAAGCACCTTGTAAAATAAAACGCAATGCCCGTAGTGTGGAGGGACCCACGTGATGCAAGAACTGAGGAATAACTTCAGGGCTTGCGGTTTTGTAAAATACCGGCACAGGTCTCTTGGAAAAACCTTCCGCTTCAGTATGCGGCTGCTCTGAAAACATCTGATTCCTCTTCATGCTTTTCACAACGTGGCGCAACACTCCTTTGATATTCTGCGGCTTTTGCGCCCGAAGGAAGCTCAGGTCCATTCCTGCAATCGCATGCCAAAAGAACGTGTAGACCACATGCCTAGGATACAGTGTTCATGTAGGATCACCGGACAACGCACCAAACTTCCCCAATCGTTGCTCCGAGCCTGTGGGGGAACAACGAAAATACATGTATCACACCACGATGGAAAGCCACAAAAACCAAACGTCTACAGCACATCGCAGTTAATATTAATAGGTGGGTAGGAACTTACCTGTTTCGTGCGGACATAGTTTCCTAATCAAGGCACACAGCGTATCGGTTAGCGAAAGTACTAGAGGACCCAGTTCCTGCGTAAATGAGGTAAATATACCGGCTCCCGACGCTCTCCACTTTTCAACTTTCTGTTCCATTTTGTCGCTCTCATCGGGAGGGTACAAATCCTTGAGGCGTTTTTCTTTATACGCCCTGCAAGCCCCACTGTCACCCAAAAGGAAACAAGCAACCACGACCTTGTGCTTGAGCTCGTTTCGTTGGACGTCAGTAAGGGGCTTATCCGCTTTTTCTGGACGTAGAAGCGCTTCTACTTCTTCAATGTCTTTCGACGCAATACTTCTCTCCCTATCCAAACATTTTGCGATGCCCTGAGTCCAACCAACTTCATCCGTCACTTTGCATTTTCTAGGAATAAACCAGTGAGGGATTCCCTCAATAGCTTCATCCAATGTAAACTTCGGCGCTTCCTCCGGAGCTGCAGCTGCCATTCTGGTGCTATTGTCAAATGAGTTGGTGTGTTTAAACGTGTAGTAGTAGCTAACTTCTGCTGGGGCAGCCTGGGGGCTAAACAGCTCCGAAAGTTAAGGCCCGCCAACTACCTGGTGTGGTTGTACACTGCAATAAAGCGTCAGCATGAGCACAAAGGGTCTGTTTGCGTTCTCCGTCTTGAAACAAATGGCTGTACAACCCTTTTGATGTACCATGTTATACTCCACAGTGAAGTCAAACTAAAGTGACTTCAAGTCGACCCTACAGTATATACAGAGTGATATTGCAAACATTTCCTGGTAATGACATGCGTCTAATATTGTTGAGGTACATTAAAGTATCTCAGTTGTGTGAGTGATTGTGTTCTTGCTCTTAGAGATGTCAATGAGAGAGGAACGCGGGGGGATCCTCCCGGATTGCTCGTTGCAACTTATACGCTAAATATTGGTCCTAGTAGGTACAATGCTTTCGTTATTTTGCGTACCTCTTCACAGTCCCAAGGAGGACAATACATTTTGCAGCACGTCCATTTAGCATATCGGTCGCGTACTTCATGCCCTAGTTCATCTTCTGCCATGTCTCAATTGCATACAGGCAGGGGGCAGGTGGAGTCCGCAGATTACGTGCCTGCTATTGGCTATTGTGGTACACAATCACCAACATGTACCGTCCAATACGCTTTTATAAAATCCAATACATCTATTCGTATGGATAAAGCAATGACGATTATTTTGACGAGTTTAGATTCTCAAAATACGGCTTGGATATTATGCCATGCCGGCTTAGCCACGGGATGGCTGCAGCCGCACTTCACAATAGATTACCTGGAGACAGTTGCGCCCACTGCCCAATCTCTGTGTTTTGTAGTTTTGCTATCCCGTTTTCACTGCTCAGGCGAGGCAAGCATGGGATGCACCACTTCGGCGCCTGCAAAGTCAAAGCCGCCGAACTTCGATGTGGAAGATAGGAGGACCTTGATAAGTGCCTGCAGAAACACTGGAAATGTTGGGCAAGTAAGAGAGGTGATTCTGAAATACCAACCATACAATATAAACGGAGTGGATTTAGATGGAGTAAGCAATGCTATCTCGTATAATAGAATCCAGCGTGCAACGAATTCTGGGTGGTGGTGCAGGAAGGTGAGACTCCATTGGAAGCAGCATGTAGTAGAGGCTACCAAGAAGTTGTGAAAGTGCTACTGGAGGCATATCCCCAAGACGTTAACTCCCGGACTCGTGTGGTGCGTTCGACGCTCGTTCTCTTTCAGATATGATGGAAGTCTTCAGATACACTAGCCTGAATGCGACATGCTTTGGCAGCTTAGGAAGACGCCTTTGATGCTAGTGGCAGGGAATTGGAGGGACGAGCAGGAAGACCTTGCTTCGCTCCTAGTGAGGAGTTATGGAGCTGATGTCAGCATCACAGATTGGGTACGTTGCATTCAAGCAACGAAACCACTTGTTTACTTGAGATGACACTGGTGCAACACACAACATACACAGGAGGGAAAAACCGCGTTACACTATGCCGTCGACCAAGGACACACCGCTATTGTTGAGATTATTTTGGAAACCGGTAAAGCTAACATTGAAGCTAAGAACCGAGTAAGAACACGGCAGAATTACGGATTTGTACTGAAGTTTGGCAGTTTACGTAGGTTTGGCGTTCGCAGAAAGGAAACACGCCTTTAGACGAAGCGCTCTTGCGCGGCCGTGAGGATTTAGCTGCGTTGATACGCAGATTCAAGAGTCCCATCGTAACCGAGCATTAGACGCGCTACGATTGGTTCGTAAAAGACTCTGCGAACAAGGAGTATGCCGAATGAGGCTCGACTATTCTTGGATAACACATGGTATAGCCGAGAACTGCGCTTCAGCTAGTCACTCGTTGCGACTCTTAGTTGAAATGACAAAACAACGTTGTCAGCTCACGATGTCGTCAAAGTGCTCAAGACAAACAACCATGACACTTTTTCGTTCTACAAAGCTAGATCAAGGTGGTAGATGATCCCGTGACATGTTTCCGTGTAATTTGCAAGTGAAGTACTTTGAATTTCAGATGGTATCCCGGCATAACTCTTCTGGTACCCACAAGGAGATATATACACAAGTTTCTGCCGAGATATCGTTCGATTTCATTCGTAATATGAATGCTTTTCTAGTTTGAAAAACAATGGTTACATCTTAACGCTACAACAATTTTCGTCAAGTTGAGGATTCTGACACGGTGCAGTGAAGTCCCGCAGTATTCTACCGTCAGCGTTGGTATAATTGTACAACTTGTACTATGGTAGTAGTAGGTAGCTGGTTTTGTCAGTAGTACAACGTTAGTTGATCACTGCCGATATAGACGATGTTTGTTGATATTTTTCATAACTCGATGAGAATACTGTACCACTACTGTATAGTTAGTGTGAAAAATGAGCCATGAAGTTGAAGCAGCTCACGGCATCTCCCGTGCTTCTGTGGCCCATGCGCAAGAAGAGGCTTCCGTCTCCTCTTCCTGCAACGACCAGACCATCAATCTAGAGGCTGATGGTACTGCAAGCAGACGGAAAGTCGCGCCAAGCTCTGTGGGGCCACAAGACTTCGAGTTATTGTCCGTCATTGGGCGGGGAGCGTACGGCAAAGTACTCCAAGTGAGACACAAGGCCTCACAGAAGATTTTCGCCATGAAGGTGCTGCATAAGAAGTACCTGACAGAGAAGGGACAAGTCTCTTACACCCATGTAGAGCGTCAGATTATGGCGTCTGTCGACCATCCCTACCTGGTGAGCCTGAAATTTGCATTCCAGACGCATGAGAGACTTTATTTAGTCATGAATTACTGCGCCGGCGGGGAGCTTTTCTATCATTTAAGCCAGTATGTCTTTCCTCGGTTTGGGTATGAAAATTGCACGCAGGTCATATGTGTATTCGATGTTACTCCAGGCAAGGCATGATGCTCGAAGGTGCGGTCAAAGTCTATGCAGCGGAATTAGTGCTGGCCATTGAACATTTGCATAAGCATGGAATTGTTCATCGAGATTTAAAGCCGGAAAATATTTTACTTAAAGGAAATGGTCATATAGCCGTAACTGACTACGGAATGGCGAAAATACTGTCGAGCGAAGAAGCCACTACCAAGACAATTTGTGGGACTAACGAGTACATGGCCCCAGAAATGGTAGCGCGCTCTGTCCTGAAGCAGGAAAACAATTCAGAAAAACCGACTGGCGATTCTCCAAAGACTCAGGTCAGTGAAAATTCCACAGGGCATAGTATTGGAAGGAGTTATTCCGGCACCACTGGGGCCCGTGGTGGGTATGGGAAACCAGTGGACTGGTGGAGCCTTGGAGCATTAATCTACGAGATGTTAACGGGGAAACCGCCATTCCAAGCTCACAATAGCAATAAGAACCCGATGAAGTTGTACAAGAAAATTTTATCCGGGAAGCCTCCCTTGCCAAAGTATCTCTCAGGATCGGCTCACTCCTTGCTCAAGGGACTGCTCACGAAGAACCCGGATCAACGCTTAGGATGTGCCCGAAACACTATGTTTAAAATTGGAGGAGTGAGCGCTCTAAAACGTCATCCTTTCTTTGAAGGAATCGATTGGGATCGCCTGGCTGAAGAGCAGGTGCCACCTCCTATCGACATGTCTACGACACTAGAAGGTTTGGAGGATACGAAGCACTTTGATTCGGATTTTACAGATGAACGCCCTTGTGTGTCTGAAGCGACGCTTCTCAATGATTCCAGTCCGAAGAATCGTGATCGACACGCTTCGTCGGAGTGTGATGAAAATTGTGACTCGTTCCGTCTCTGGAGAGGTTTTAGTTTTGTAGCTACGGACGACGAAGAGCTCTTAGTATTCGAAGAGGGTGAGGGATCTACGTCGAGTGTGCAAAACGGAGCATCTCACTTTTCTTATTCAGACAAGGCGGAGGAACAGTGGATGCAGCGCCAGCTTGCTCAAGAATCCGAGAAAGCAGCAGAAGAAAAAGCTGAAAAAGAGGTGCGAAAGACAGAAAAGAAGAATGCAAGAAAGGATAGAACGGAGAAGCGTGAAGCGGACAGAAAGAAGTACTCTGATGACCAGATTATGTACAAGGAAAATGGTCCCCATTCTGAACGCCGTCTTGCTTCGAAAGAAGAAATATGCGAAACGAAGCCTGTTACCATTGATCGCTCTAAAACGACTTGCACTGCTGAGGATGTATCTTCCCCGGAATACGAACAAACCACACAAAATGGGGCCGCGAGGAATGAATCCAGAGAGATGGAAGCAAAGAATACTTCATCAGACAGGCAGTTTAACACCAGCTTGCCCACTACGAGGGATGAAGCCAGAGGGCTAGAAGCTACAGGTAATGCATCGATAGCAAAGTACAAGCAGGAGGTTAACACACAAACTCGGGAAGAGCTTAGTAAACAGTCTTCCGCTGAGACTGGTGCATCGCATGCGATTTCAGCCGCAACCTCAGCGCAGCCAAAGTTCAATCCGGATGCGAGTGAGTGGATTCCTTTGGCGGCTCGGAAAGCTCATTCAGCCAGTACCCATGAAGCGAAAGAAGAGACATACGCGCACGCAGCTCCAAGCTATCCACACAAGAGATGGTGGGAAGGTATTCAGCCTCAGAGTCACCATGAGAGAAGCGAGCAACAACACTTCACTGCTGGTGGTGGTGGCGAGAGGCACGCGGATAGTAGCCCGAAATGGACATCTCAGAGGACGGTACTCCCCTCTGCGCCCCAGGGCGCCTGGGCGAGAGTGCTTTCTGAAGGATCTGCTACACACTTTGCTAGTGATCCGGTTGCTAGAACCGGAAAGATCAACGGCCTCACAACTGAAGATGCTCAAAAGAAATGGGATGCATCTGCGAGTCAATATCGGGACGCTTCAAAGCCGAATTCTAACTCTTGGATAACCGAGGCTCTGGAGAGCTCTAATCAGTCTAAAAAGAAGAAAGGAGGAAAGAAAATGACTAAAATTACATTTGGTGCACCTCGAATGAGGTGAAGCAGCACCATGTAAAATTCAGCCCAATTTCATAGGTTTTCGTCGATATTTTGATGCTAGGCTAGTACAACATGGATTCCTCCCACGAATCGGGGAATGGAAAGAACGCCGATATTACGCTCATTACAGTCGACTCAATGGCTCGATACCAAGAAGTCGAAGAACAGTGGCTACAGTTTCAGCAGTGGATTTCACTAATATCAGGCGACCTGTCAACGTCTTTTCATCTGAACCAAGGAGTTTGCAGTCTCGATAAAAGTCCGTAAATTTTCCGGCCAGTTCGTATATGTAACCCGTGAGGATATTGGGGAGCAGGTTTTTCTCAAACGCCTTACACATATCTGCCCATTTACATAACTCCTCCGCTAAGGCGCGTTCGGAAGGATGATCCAATTTAATGTAACCTACAGGATCCTTCTCTCCCTGTTGCACCAGTTGATTCACATTATGGCCAGAATCTTGCAACTTGCGAATGATGCTCTGCATCCGAGCGTGAGCGTACTGCATATAAACGGCAGTATCTCCCTCAGCGCTGAGCATTCTGTCATAATCAAAAATATAGTCTGATAGCCGGTTTTGGCGCAGATCAAAATACTTAACACCGCCATAGCCAAGACATTCCGCTGCGTATTCCAACTCTTCTTCTGGTAGTTGGGAGTTCCCTTGCTCATTGCGTTCCTTGAGCTGGCGATACATCCGACTACGAGCTTCATCCAGTAAATCCACCAGTCGCACAGTATCCCCAGATCGCGATTTGAACTTCTTCCTATCTTGCCCTTGCACGACACCGAAGCCGGTATGTTCAACTCGATGAACGTTACGATCAATCCATCCTGCTTTCCCGGCCGCTTTAAACACTAGGTCAAAATGCAGCTGCTGTCCTGAATCCACCACATATATCAACCAATCACACTCTTTCTCGAAGAGTCTATACTTAATCGCAGCAAGGTCCGTGGAGTCGTATCCGTACCCACCGTCTCGTTTTTGTAACATCAGTGGCACTTCGGCGTCGTCCACGAACACCGTCTTTGCGCCGTCCGATATCGTTATTAAGTTCTTTCTTTCGAACTCCTCGACAACGGATTGCAACATCGAGTTATAGAAGCTTTCTCCGTATATTTGCAAGTCGTCACTGATTCCCAGACGTTTATAGACTTGGGAGAACATAGATTCACTGATACGGCACAGAGCTCGCCACATCTCCAGATTCTTTTCATCTCCCCTCTGAAGTTTTACAACTTCTTTCTGAGACCGCTCTTTGAACCCTTCCTCTTCATCAAATCGCTTCTTAGCATCTTTATAGAATTTGGACAAATTCTCGATATCTGGAGGATTCTTGTCCGCATCTGGGTATCGATCCTTCATATGTGCGATCAACATACCAAACTGAGTTCCCCAGTCACCCACGTGGTTAAACCGTTGAACTTCATGCCCCAGGTATTCTAAGATACGGGCCATGGCGTCGCCAATTATCGTACTTCGCAAATGCCCGACATGCATTTCCTTCGCTATATTCGGACTGCTGTAATCGATAGCCACTCGAGAGCGCTTTGTCCGCGGTGGCTGTAGTCCCGAACCACATATGTGACCAACTCGCTTGCTAAGATAATCGGGTGATAGGTAAATGTTTATGAAGCCTGGACCGCTCAACTCCAGCTTATCTATAACGCCTTTACTTTCGGTAAGCTTACTGGCCTTTTCCAAAAGCTTTTGCGCTACCGACCGTGGGTTTTTGCAATCACTGGGAAGTGCGCCTTCCACACTCTTCAGTTTTCCAAAGACGCTTAGCGCCGAGTTGCATTGGTAGTTATGCTGCATCTTTGTGTTTGAGTTCAGTTCAATATCTGCTGTTTCTATATCTGCTTCCTTCGCGGCTGGAAAGGCTTCGTGTAAAGCGGCGGTGAACACTAGTTTGAGCGACTCAAGAAGTGAACTGGTATAATCCTCGGGATGAAGAACATTGGTAAGGTCGACATTTTCCGGCGCTTCATTCAATACTTTTTCAATCCTTTCTACTTCCTTCAACCCAGTCTTGAATTCGGGTAATTGTGCGATATGATTGAAATAAGTTGGCAGCGATCGATATCCTTTAAAGTCTGCGAGTTGTAAGGACTGCACTTCTTTTAGCTGAGACGCAATAGCGATATCTGCCAGCGAAAGCGAGACTCCTACGATTGCCTTTCCACCTCCTTGCTTATTGGCAGAGATGGCTTCATCTATACGAAGCAAACAATCTTGGATATTTTGTTCCAATCCAGCGCTGTGGGAAGTCTTGGCTTCAAGAAGTGCGGGTTCCAACTGGTTTGACAGGAATTGTAACCATCCATCGACGCGAAGATTATCAGGATAAAGCTCGGCTCCTTTCTTCCCGCCATTCAACGCTTTGAAGAGCGACACGGCATGATGCCCATAAATGCTTTCATCTAGATCTGATGTTCGAAGTCCTATCAAAGAGCCCAGTGGGAACTCTGCATGTAGACCAGGGGGTGAATACTTCCCTTGAAAACTACAAAAAGTGTCGGGGACCAGAGCTCCCCTGGTACAGAGGGCAGGTGAACCACAAGGGGACGAGCTGACATACCTGAGGCATCTGAAACGACTTTGACAGGAGGGTGTGACAATTCACAGTGTGCTACAGTGGCTGTGCATTCCAAGGCAGCGAAACGGGAGTACTTGGAAGGACATACAAGGAGTTCCTCCTTTGTAGCCTTGGCAGAGCCTTTCTTCTGCGTACTCATGCTTCTATAGAGCCACGACAATGGAAGAAAGTGAGCTCTTCTGGTATTATTGAACCACACAGACGGCGTTCGACGAATGCAATTGCTGAACACAGATCCACAATAACGATGGAGCATGACACGAACCCAATTCGGCGTCTCTACCATGCGGTTTGGCAGGAAATCAATGCTAATGTGGCATTTGTACTGACTTGTGAAGAAGTGTTTTCAACTTCACAACCAGATCACAAGCTGGGTAGAAGCTGACGCTTATTAATGTACCCAAAAATTATAGTTCCATCATGTACATTGTTATCGTTATTCTTTTCTTCCTGACGACACGTCGAGACGTTTTTCTGCCAATAAACCTCGTCGCCAGTCGGATTGAGTCATTAGGAGAGTAAGGCTTTCACCACGGATTTTACATTGAGCTTACGAACATCCATGTACTTTTGTCCAGTTCCGACAAAAAATATTGGGACTCCTGTACGGTAGACCATACTCAACGCTGCTCCTACTTTGTCATCAATCGTATCGAATTTGGTTAGCATGATACCATCTATGTGTCGTGGGTTAGGAGTCTTGGCATAATCTATAAGCGCTCTGTCAAACGTAGTAAGCTGATCTACACCATCGTTTCCTACAAGTGCTTCACCAACAAATAGCACCAAGTCAGGATTATTCTGATTTACCAAGTTAGCAAGAGCATGCATCAAGCTTGCATTGTTCTGCATCCTTCCCGCGGTGTCTACCGTTACCACGTCGTATCCCTCCTTCTGTGCGTGCACGATGGCTGCAATTCGTACGAACGACTAAATTCTATGAGAAAAACAAAATCAGTCACTTCGCAGACTAATGACCATACCTTCGCGGGCGATACTGACAGGGTCGGTGTTGTAGCCTCGCTGGAAGAGTGGAACGTCCAATGACTGAGCATGGCGGTTAAGTTGTTCAACTGCTCCGCTACGAAAAGAGTCGCACGCAGCCATCATTACTTTCAGGCCATTGTCTTTTAAATAGTAAACTACTTTCGATAGCGATGTGCTCTTCCCTACGCCGTTTACACCGATAAAGACAATCACATAGGGACGCTTGTCGCCTCGCATCTTTTTCCCACGGATGTCTGCCAACACATCTGTGCTCCGTGTGGGGGTTAGCAGTCGTTCTATTGCTTCTTGAAGGGCCTTTTTTACCTGTGTCTGTACTAGAGTTAAACGTTCCAGTTTCTTCCCAATGAGCGAGCTAGCAACGCTCTTGCATAGATCCTCTGCGATGTCGCTACCAACGTTCTTTTCCATAAGTTTCGAACGCAGTTCATCCAGAATAGGATCGACATCCTGCGCTTGCAACGTTTTGTTTCCAGTCAGGCTTCCCAACAGGCTTCCTATAGTGGTGGACGAAAACCAACTAGAAGATTCTTCCTCCTCATCGCTGGCATCGTCATGGTCCAACACAGAACTACCAGTATAATCGACTTTGGACTGATTGTCTTGGTCCGCCAAGGCATTGTTAACATCCAGGGCTTTTATATCGTCTTTCGATAATTTTGACTTTTCCGCCTTTGCTTTTCCTTTTGATCCCTTACCAGTATCAGACCCAATCTTTGATTTGGAATCCCCAACCTTTCCTTTCCTCGGCCCAGGGCCTTTCCGGCGTCCTTTCAAGCGTTGCAGTTTCTGACGAGGTGTCAGGTTGTCTTCGTTCTCGGCCTCGTCCTCATTGCTACCTTGCCCTTCGTCTTTAGATTCTGCCGAAGAGCCATCATCTTTCTCTTGTTCATTTTCTTGGTTCATTCTCCCATCCTCGTCAATAACTTCGTGTTTATCTGGAGGTCTCGCCTCGTTCGGTTTTCGGCGGCGATCCGATGCATTCTCCACAGCGTTCCATATGCGGTGGAAGGATGCAGAAAATTCAAGTTTGCCTCTGCAAAACAAAACAAAGGTGCGTGTTTAAATACCTCAGGGACGTCCCAAACAAGGTATCACCTACGCTATATCTAGCATGGAATTCGACTTCAACTGGTCCTTGAATAGTTTCAGGAACTCCTGTAGCAGACAATATGATCATCCCCTCTTCAACAACCAAGATAAAGACGCCACACACATGTATGTACATACCTTCTTGACTGCCATGAGCAAATCGTCCAAATACGTCAAATGGGAGCCAATAATGCGGTTGAATACCACCACGAAGATGATGTCAAGCTCATTCGCCAAAGCCCATTTCATGCTAAAGTCCTCATAGTTATACGATGTCTGAGACTGTCTATGTTCTAAGAGGACATTTTTGACCAGCGCATTCAGTGGTTGATGCATGACAGTCTCTTGCTTCCTCTGTGCCAAGGGAGCATCATGCTCCTCCTCCTCCTCCTCCTTGAGGCATTCAGACCATAGCACAAGGCCTGTCTTTGATAAAACAGCAAAATGGTCCAGCATGATGGGTTGATTAATTTCTTTCTTTCTTCAGTTAAATAGAACAATGGACAATACTAATGCTTCGAATTGTAGTGTGTATGAGGCCTTCGCCCCGGATGAGGAAGCCGCCTCAGAACTCCATGTGTATGAAGTGACCAAGGGACAAGAGGAAGCTCTAAAGCACATTCGTTCCTTTCTCAGAGAGTTCCGACAGATGCTCTTGGACCGAGGATGCAATATCGACGATTTCCAAGGATTCGAAGAGGAGCTCAATGTAGGTTGCTGACACCCAGTGGAATCGACATTTCCCCTTGCGATATTGGGTAGTGGCCAATACGTTGTCTGTCTCTGATGAACGCAGTCTCTTCCCGGGAAGTACGATAAGTCGAAAAATGGATGCCTCTGGATTGGGTACCTCAAATCGCAAAAGCAGAACGGCATTGGAGTTCCTGCGGGTTGTATCGCCGTACGAGAACATGTAAGCACTACCTACCCAGTCTTGCAAGAGATGCAGACACGAATGTTCACCTAGTACGCAGAAACCTCCTTTAGAAGGAGAGTTAAAGCGTATGTATGTACATGGCAAGTACAGGTAAGTCGTCTGGGAAATCAGGCATTGGGAGACCAACAGAATTGGTACCGAGTTTGCCTGAATAATGTGCATTCTGGGCAGGCGTTATGGGATCGGTAGGACACTCGCAAAACACGCAATACGAAAATCGTACGAGATGGGATACAGGAAGCTGTATCTAGATTCGCTTGAACGCCTGCCAGCGGCTGTAAATCTGTACAAAAGCTTGGGATTCGAACGGTGTGGACCGTATATCTATAATCCCATGCCGGACGCGGTCTTCATGACTGCTGACTTAACCGACGGCATCCCGGACACAGTGTAACTCATTCAATCCTTTCCCCTCAGCGGAGACATGTGTTTGCTATGCCAACTTTTCCTCGTGTTTTTCTTCGAGCCACCTGAGGAAGATTCGAAGCAGTCTGTCTTAACTCTGAGTGGACTTCCGGTTCTCTCATTTGCCTCTGTGCCACCTCGGGGTCGACCATAGCCCCGGGAAGGCGTGTCGTAACTGTCCGTCGACCCTCGTGAACGACTACCTAGTCTACGTTCACTGGAAGAAAAGGCCTCCTCTGTAAGGAAGCGTGGACGCCTTCCAGAATGATCTTCTGGAATATCTGTGGCATGTGAACCCGGTCGACTGCCACTGCGACTGGAACGAGCACTTGCGTCTCCCGTGGTAGATTGCTTGTAAAGCGAAGTGTCGTTTCCGACTGTAGATGCTTCTTGACGGATGCTGGTACTGTCACTCCTGGATCTCCGAACGGGAGTTGAGTGGCGTTTACTCATTGGTTTACCATCCGAACCTATGGCACTCTGAGCTAGTTTTTTTGCTAAGTTCTCAGCGCTTCCACCATTTGAAGAATGCCTTGTTCTCTTGTAGTCATTTTGCCCAGTTGCCATTGTATGGACAACTCCTAGAGCAACTACAGATAGATCGTCCCATCCTTGCATCGCGCATCGCTGTAAATTCGTCACCTGAGCCCGTTCCACAGCGGCAGCATCAACTTGCATTAACATCCGCACGCACTGTCGATGAATCCATCTTAAAGCTTCGTTTCGTTGTAGCAAAACGTGATATCTTGCCTCCTTGTAACGACGGAAAAGGTCAGACACTTGATTCTGAACCGACGAATTCAGTTTTCTGAGCATCGCTGCGGCTGATTGCTCCGATACCCCGAGACCGCAGAATTCAGTACCCTTGTCTACCTCCTCCTTCGTTTCCTGTTCCCCGGTCGGACCTAAAACAGGAGCTGTATGGATTAGTTGTTCTTGCTTTTCTTTGTTGAGCCACTTCTTTTCTTTTTGCTGGGACTGCCGTTGTTTACATTGAGATGCAAGCTCCGGAGTCGAACATTCAGGTGGTTTGCAGCCTGTGACTGAGAAGTACTCTTTCGCAAAATGAGACTCCATGGATAACAGGTATTCTCGCCATTCCGTTTCCATTCTTTCTATCTGCACATACATGAGAGAGCTGGTTACACCTGAAGCATCCAAGAGATCATGTGGCTCTACCGTAGCGTACCTGATTGTTGAATGCATAACGCAACGAGAATTTTTCACCTTGAGCCCACACTTCCGCTGTTTGTTCACGGAAAAAAGCTTCAGCGTCGTGGAAATTTGCTGGATAAGCTTCTCCCTTTACACTAGGCGGGGAAGACATCGATCCTGCCGAGCCCTCTTCACCAAAATTGCCACTCGTAATAGACCGATTTGAGGGACTCCTTGGAAGAGACGGGAGTGGTTCAGAGGAATTTGGAGGAGACGAAGTATTGGCCTGATAACTAGACTTCAATGTCGATAGGCAATCTCGAATGTTCGTTTGAAGATGCTGTCTGATCAACTTTTCCAAATTTGACCGCAGTTCCTTCCTCTCCTTCTCGTGTCGACGATACACTTCCTCCCGCTGTTGAGCATGTACTCGAACAATGTACTCTAAAGCATTTACGCACTCTTTACGAATACGTTCATCAATTTTCTGAGTCAAGCGTTCCCGCTTCTGTTCTTGTCCACTCTTGGCCGCCTGCTCTTCAGAAGCCATCATCTCTCCAACTTCGGCCGAAAGTTGAGGCTCTAACTGCATCCATGGAGGAAAGCACACCCAAAGCTACTCCAATTCCAATATAAAAGGGAAATTGAAATATTACAGGCGCCTTACAGGTTTACTATCGATATCCCGTTCTACCTGAATTCGGTCCTTGGCATGCGCATCCTGAAGACGATAGCACCACAACACAACGTCGACCAATATTGCAATTCCACATGAACACTCAGTTCACTCGATTAAATACTTACAAAGGTCGATGCAGTGTCCGAAATCCATTTCATCAGCCACTCGGGCGCTTTCTGCCCTAACACCTCCGAACAGAAAGTGCGTAGACTAGGCCAGCTAGGCGGCTGGAGCACTTGGGGGACCATTCCGGCCCCTGTGGCTGATGTGGCCGATGATGACGAGAATCGCCTTCGCGACATGGTTCACTTTATGGAAGCTACCTCTGTCTAACAATTACTGTGCTCTTGACCACAAGAACAGCAATTTATAGGGGCATTGTTTGGTGTGATTACGTGAGATGCCCCTCGGAGATGAACAATGGACGAAAAACAGTGTACCCGGGTACAATATTACGCACTCAACCTTTTCAGAACCTTTATATCAATGCAGCGAGAATTATAGTTAGATAAAACGACGACAAAACCTCTTTTTTTAATCAAGACACGAGCAAAAACGTTGATGCCTTCAAGATACGGAATACTACGTGTTGCTGCTCGCAAGACTGAGGTGAGCAGGTTCAACCGAAGTCCTTAGAGCCAAATATCATCGAACAAGCACTTGTATAACGGGACAATTGGAATGATCTCTGTGTTCCAGAGTATATGAAGGAATTCTTGGTCTGGAAATTCTGTCAAAAATGGAATGGATTTCACCTCTGACACTTACCACTGACCTATGGAGCACCGTCGAGTGGAATACAGTCTATTCAACAGGTTAAACTTGCATCATTCATATCGTGGCGCTTCCACTATCCCGACTCAAGGATTCCCGACCGGAAGAGGAGGTTGGACGTTTCGTGCCGACAAGTTTACGATATTGCTGAAGGGAGCGGACTTCGAGTACTGGTGCAGTCTCAAGCTGTTCGCTCAAACCGGAAATCCTCAGAAACAACATTGGTCGGGTTTCCAGCCCTGAAGCAACATCGTTTTCACCAGCATCAGAACTTGTCGTTCCGAGTGGCGGCACAAAGGTTGGAAGCGTTGTCACACCCGAGAACTTGCAGGCTCGCTGGTGTGAGCATACGTACCAGTTGCTCAACGGACGGCCCTACCTCACATGGTCTTTGGTCGCTCGTAAATCATTCAACCTAGTTTAGGGCCAAAGGAAACCTCCTGGGGATAAGTTCGGTGAGGGTTAAGATTAAAACTGAATGCGGTCGCCATTGTATGTTCGCTTTTCCGAGGGACACGCTGATGAATTTTCCTGGTTATCCTACGATCCGGAAGGCCATAAATTATACACTATTGTACGTAGGTTCCTTGGTAGGTGTGGTCCGTCTATGACACGGTCTACAAGTGTCAGCTGGTGAGTTTTCTTTTTCTCTGTTTTCCTGTGTGTTGTACACAAAAACAGAGAGCGTTAGATTCATGCTCTGTGAAAACACGTCATAGTCCACTATTAGTGGCGGCCATACGATCATAAGCTGTGTGTGTGTACCTGCGAGAGAAAGTTATTTGGGGTGAAGTTGAACTTCCAATCAGTCGACTAGGCGGCCGCCCGGGTGAAGGACTTGTCAAGTTACCAAGTAGTACTTGCTTGCCACAGCTTGTGGGAGGGGGACTCTGGTACAGTCAGTGCCACAAGTTAACTCTGTTGAGTGGCCACTGGCCAGTTGAGTGGCCTGAGTTGCTTAGTTCACAAGTGCTACTTGTACAGAAGGAAGCATCATGTGCAATGCATGGTTTGGAAACGGTTCAAAATATACAGTAGGTAGTAATGTATATTATGGCCTACGGTGGCCAACTAGCTAGGCCGTGGAAGGTCGGCCTAGACTACAGTAGGCGCACCCACGTTCATTCCCACTGTCTCAGTTGCATCCCGATTCTGAAACATTTGTTTGTTTCATACGCCATTTTGAAAGGACTCTGCACGGCTTGGGCCTCGGTTACGCATTGTATGCGTATCTTTCAATGGATCGTTACGCATGATTGTATCATCAAGAGTATATATCTGCATTTTATCCACCATTGAGGTACCCTAGCATACTTATAGTCTTCCGATATCCGTGTTTGAGGGTGAGACACCCCAGAGGAATTGGGAATTACCTGATTTCTCTTCTAAGAGTTTTCATTGCTTTGTTTCAGGTTTTTGATCAGCTTTGCACACGCAGTGTGCATTGACAAGTTTTGACAGGGTGTTCCGAAGATGTTCAACCGTAGTGGAGGAGGACTGTTTGGGGGAGGCGGGGGCATGAATACATCGACACCGTTTGGACAACAACCTCAGCAACAAGGAGGCGGCCTCTTTGGTCAGTCAAACCCAAATCCGACCGGTGGCGGAGGACTCTTCGGTTCCGGTGGAGGAGCACCATTCGGACAGCAACAACCGCAGCAGCAGCAAAGTGGAGGTAAGCCCACGAATTGATGTTCTCCAGGGGTTTCACTTCAATTTTCTGGTTTTTGCTTGCTCCAGGTAATTTATTCGGAGGAAACACAGGGAGTGGAGGATTGTTCGGTGGTCAAAGTCAGCAAACACAGCAAGGCAGTGGCCTTGGATTTGGCGGAGGCGGTGGAGGTATGTTTGGTGCCCCCACTTCATCAGCTTCAAGTAGTGGAGGAGGGCTGTTTGGGTCTGCCGGAGCAGCGGGTGGAGGACTTTTTGGAAGCTCACAACCACAGCCTCAACAAAATCAAGCTCCATTCGGTGGCGGAGCGGGAACAGGGTTATTTGGCAATCAGGGTGCCCTCGGTGGGGGGCTGAGTCAGGGTGGGAGTACCTTCGGAATTAACTCTACAGCAAATAGTAGTATGGGGCAATTCGGATCACAACAACAGCCTCAAGCTGCGAGTGGCACGTTGAACGCCCAGTACAAGCCTCTGCAGGAAACCGATAACCGTGGAACGGCCACAGGCAAGTCCTATGTTGTTATATCTGCGGCTGAAAACTTCGCGGACAAACCCCTTGAGCAGCTTCGACTAGAGGACTATGTTCAGGCGAGTAAGGGAGGTAAGACCCGACTAACTAGCACCCAGTCTACTCAAGGATTACAGGCTCCCGGAATGGGTGCTTCTCAAGCGAATAGTTCTGGTGGTCTGTTTGGTGGTTCTGGGATTAGCGCTCCGATGTCAAGCGGCTTTGGGCAGTCTTCAAATACAGGGGGCTTGTTTGGAAGCACTGCAAATGGAGGTTCCACTAGTAGCTTTGGTGGAGGCTTGTTCGGTGCCAGCAGTCAACCGCAAAATAAGGGTTTTCAATCCTCAGGACTCTTTGGTCAACCGGCTTCGACTTCTGCATTTTCCGCACAGGCTCCTGCGTCAGGAGGAGGTCTGTTCTCTCAGCAAACAAGCAACAATACGAATACATCCGGTGGATTATTTGGTTCCCAAACTAACACCCTCGGGGCCCCGGGTTCATTGTTTGGAGGTAGCAGCGGGCTCTCTACGTCACAGACCACCGGCTTTGGTTCAGGGGGATTAGGCTCTATGGGAGCCCCTGTTCAATCTGCAGGGATGCAGTTTGGAGCAACGTCGTCTGCTCCCATGGGAGGTGGCATTGGGTTTTCAAATCCGTCAGTGAACAGTGGGGGTTTGTTTGGCGGCGCTAATGCATCCTCCGGATTCGCAGGTAAGCAACAACCAACGCTGTTCGGATCAGTGTCCTCTGGTGGAGGTAGTGGATTTGGTAGCGCTCTGTTCGGACAAAGCGCTGGCGCTAGTGGCCTATCGTCTAGTGTTCCACCATCACAAATGAGTACAAATGCGCCGTGGACAACAGCCAGCAACAACCAATTGGGGGGAGGTAGCCAATTCGCGTTAGGGGTATCACCGACTGTAGCTCAACCTGCCAGCGGTCAGGCGCAAATGCAATGGCCTGTGCAACGTAGCTCAGCCATTTCGCAGGGAACGAATGCACCTCCTAACCAGCAGGTCGTAAGAAGCGACGGTAACTCACTGAAGCAGGAAGCATCGAATATTTGGTCAAAACTTTCAGCGGAACGTACCCCCTCCTCCCTTTCCACGTTTGCTAGCTATGCCCCACCTTCTCCTCCACTAGCGACAACACCTCGTATTAAGGTGCGCAGTCGTCCTCGCGGATTTCGCTCTCGGCCGCGCCAAAAAGAGGAGGAGCCATTGGAGAACGACGATACTACTGCCCACGAGCCCCACGAAAGGAATGCACATCGGTACCTTGGTGAAGAAACCGTTGGTGATCGTGATGATCGATCTTCAATGAGACTAGATTTGAACAGGGATCAAAGTCTTCAGCGTTCTCGTAGCCATTTTTCGGAACGTTCTTACTCTAGGGACAAGTCATTTGGTCGTTCGGCATCTTACGGAACAACAACACGTCAGTTTTCTCCCTCTGTAACTAACCTTGGTGACATCTATACTGAAGCAATTCAAGAGAAGAGTGGAAACGGTGTAGAAGCAACGGAAACCCCTTCCCTGAATCACGAATGTCCGAACCCATCGAGGATCAATTTTGGATTCATTCGTGTCGCCGCAGAGGTTCCCGCTTGGTCCTTCTTTACAACTGGGGCACCGGTTCCGGCGCCTCGGGAGCGCGATGTGCAAACTCTAGGAATCAGTAAAAAGAGTGTAGACTCTATTCGCAGTCTTGTCAACTATCCGAGCACGGATATTCATAAGACACCTATCACACTTTGGAATGTCGTAGAGAAGTCAACCATCGGGGAATTGAAACAGGCTATAGTCGACAAATGGGACGAGCATTTTCAATATCTCCAGAAGCATTACCTGAGTGAAGATAGTGCAGTTGCCCAGGACAAGCCTATACTGGACCGCAGCAAGCTTGTTATTGTTGTTGACGGATTGATAATTAGAGGCCGGGACAACGAAGACTTACCTGAGCAAATCACCGATTTGTCAACAGTTTTGGTGACCTTCGATTCTTATGCTCCTGAACAAGTCAAATCCAGTGGAGGGCAGCCCCCGTTATCAGAGTCTGGATCAGCCTCTCCCAAGGATTCAGATGATCATGGTTCTTTCCTGAAACAGCAGGACAATGGAAAAGGAAACTCTGTACCTGGAGGTGGAGCTGTTCACCGTGTGCTAGCGAGCTTAGTGGATCGATACGAGAAACGAAGACAAAAGGAGCCCGCTCTGCCAAAGCTTCCTGCGCTGGAAGAAGGTTATTATACTGAAAATCCATCTATTGAAGAGCTTATAGAAATGCCTATTCGACGTTTGTCCCATGTGAGAGATTTTGTTGTCGGTAGAAGGAACTATGGGAAGATCAAATTCCTGGGTACTACGGACATTAGAGGTCTGGACTTAGCGTTTTTGGTAACCATCGAGCGTTCCGAAGTAGCTGTATACGAGAACTTGCCGGAATATAAAAGACCTTCGATTGGAGAAGAGTTAAATAAGCCAAGTGAAATCACTCTTGAGAATGAATGGCCTGATGATGATCAGAACGCCAGCGAAGAGGAAAAGAGAAATTATGCTGAGGAACTCCGAGCGTACTGCGAGACTGATCCCGCGATGAGTGGAGCGGAGCACATAAGTTACGATACTGAACGGGGTTCATGGACTTTCAAAGTGCAGCATTTCTCGCGATGGGGTACAAGCAGACTTAAGAGTAGGAAAAAGGCACCCAATGAGGATTCCAAGCAACATAATTCTGCTGAAGAAAGCAGTGCAGCTGTTTCACGAGCTCCTGCCCTCACTACGACTCAAGAAACTCCAGGAACTTCTCATCCAGTTGAGCAGCAATTCGTTTCCTCCTTGACTCCTATTGATGAAGTTCAAACTTCCCGGCATTCTGACGAGTTTCTCCAGAATGCTTATGCGTCGGATCAACCAGAATTCGTCGTCAGTGAGCGTCCTTCCCCCTGGATTTCGCGACTGGTGGCACACTCAGGGGACACCAACGCAGAATATCCACTTGATGATCTCGTGGACGGTGTATGGCTAGCACATAAAGAGGGAAGATATCGTGACAATTTTGCCTCCACGTTACGAGGACTGGTTGGTGTGGATAGGCTGGGAAAATGGTCCATTGCTAGTGAAAAATTGAAATCGCGGGTTGTACGACCGATTGCACTTCCTTCTTTGAAGCCCGATCCGGCGCTATTTATGCGTCGTTCATTCCGTGTAGGCTTTGGGCCATTTGGCATGATTGCCAATCTGGGCAAACCTATTGGCCGTCCGACGAATGGCGATCGACTACCCCGTCTGGAGAAGAGCAGGATTCATGTTGAGAAGGTTTGCCCTTGGAATTTGGAACGGACAGTTCAAGGGGTTTCTAATGATGATATAAGCCCTGACGAAAGTATGGCTGCAACATTGGCTTGTTTCAATACGCTGGTGTTACCGTTTTTGCGCATCCATCGATCTTTCCTTCGCGAGGTCGACCAGTACGATACTAGCGTTTATAAAGCCTCCAGTGCTCCATTTGATGATCTCCTACCTTCAATGAGCCAGGAAGCAAAGATGTTCACCTGGACGCCCACTGTTGAGACTGATTACGAGCGTTGCGTGGGTGGCGTACATAGTTGTCTTCACGCCCTAAGCAGAATTTTTGCGGCTATGAAAACGCAACACTCGGCCGACGTTGCTAGCTCAACCTCAAGATCCAGCGTGTCTACGTTGTTCGACATGGAATATCTCCGACAGGTGACGCGTGTGTTGTCCCTCATCAATGTTTTGTGGGGATCGCAAGTTGACCCATGGGAGAGTCTTCCGTTGTCTGAATGCGTGGAAGAATCCCTGGGGTCTCACGGGGTTACCTGCTGGACCATCCACACAAACAAAGCTGGAGCACCTCAAGCAACAACGTCCCTCGAGAAGACAGGGAAAAAGAGCTTAGAATACGAGAATTACGAGGTTTGGGATAGGGAACAGTATCGCCGACTCTTCCTTCTTTCATGGTTCGCAGCCGTGCTATCAGAGGATCTCGAGTTGGGCCGCATTCGCCGAGGAAGCACGAGTCGGTCTCGTTATTCCGACATTTTTTACGCGCTGTTAAGGTACGACATCGAAACCGCGGTTAGACTGTCGGAAGAAAGTGGGTGTTTTCGGCTGGCGGCTCTAATATCTCAGGCAGGGACGGACTTGGAAGAGATCGACCTGCTTCATTCGCAATATGAGCAATGGGTAGCGGATACTAGAAGCTATACTGAGATGCAGCAAGGGTTCATAGATACAGAATTGCTCAAAATTTATGCTCTATTGGCTGGAAGGCCGAGCGAAGACATAGTAGAAATGAAGCGGTATCCATGGCTTGTTGCATTTCTCCTGGAGCTGGCATACGACGGCTATGGCAGCACTTCTCTAAGGGATGCTTATGATCGTTACTTTGTATCGATGGAGAACGATAATGCAGGCACTGCTGTGCCGTGGTACGAACAACTCACAATTGATCGATCCGTAGTGGTGTGCGCCAATCCGATTACCTACACGGAAGAGAGTAACTCCTACAGAGATATCCGGAGTCGACAAGACATCGTTGATGTGGGCGAATCTCCGATCGCTGCTTACCGCTCTGTGGGTGCTGTCGCTGAAAAGGACAGGAGAAGGGATATGATCCTCTCCTTACTGTCAGTGGCCTGCCATGATCCGACTTCTAGCATCTTTTTGGACCCCTCTAGCATAACACCGTTTGTAATGGATAGCACCATCCCATGGTTTGTAAGTGAGTTGCTTGAAGGGCTGTGTGACGAGCGTGACGCAGCCGCTCACCCTCAGCAGCGACTGAGAACGGCCTTGACCCTCATTGAAACTGCTTGCATGGCGGGTAGATGGGAATGGGGTGTGTATGTTGTAATGAATTCTATACATCAGCTTGGACGACCTACCCGAGAATCCGACCATTCTACGGTAGCACAACTACAGGAGCTTGCTGAAGATATCATATCGAAGCACATGCCGACCGTTCGTAGTATTTCCGATCAGTGGCTTCAAAACCATATACAGTTTTTTCAAGACATTGGTTTGTCACCAGTTGTATGGAAGAAAGCTTTAGCGCACAGATATTTGTTTGATCTCTCAACAGGAGATATCAGACAAATCTCCCCCGGTAGCCTTTCGATTTGCGGTATACGTTGCTGTTTAGAGACTCAAATGTATAATGAGGCCGGGTCGCTGTTAATAAATGCAGTTGCCCCAGATCTTATGTTATCAGTTTGTTCCTTCGTCGAACAAATCCTTGCTAGAGTGTTCGTTCGACGCGAATCTGGGGATGCCATCCTGCGGTTCCTTGAAAAGCATCAAGTGAACAAGAATGCTTCCGAACCGGCTGAAGTACTGCCTAATTTTCGTGGAGTATCCGGGCACATGGATTTTCACCAATGGGTGGAGTATATGATTGGTTTGGAAAGACTGGCTCCAGAACGATCACAACACTGCATGATGAAGTTCTGTAGATGTGTTGGAACTTACATTTCTTTCTTGATTAGCGCCAAACAGGAAGAAGTCGATCGCAGCGGCTTACCGGATCAACCACGCGCAGCATTTTTCGGGCAGGCAGATGTCGACAAAATATTCGCCTTGGCCCGAGAGCTGAGTGGTGTAAAGGAGGCTACAATGTCTACGTGTTTTCTGCCCACAACATATTCGCATTTCCTCTCGGCGTACCATCGGTCATGGAGCTGTAAATGCAGTTTCGTCTGCCTGGCCATCGCGTCGGACCTGTCTGCGCATTTGCTAATTGATCGACACCGAGAAAGAGTATGCTCAACAGCTTATGGGAGTTATGCGATAAGGTACTCACGGGAGTGGGCACAGCTTGATACTTCCCGGAGTGACTTGAAGCGGCAATTGGAAGCTGCTTCTAATCAAATCAGTGAAACGTTTCAGTAAATGATTGAGATTGTGTAGCAGTAATTTGAAGCCTTTTCTCTTAACTCGACCACTTTTTCCATTGATATTTTAGTATAGCTTAGTCAAATAATGCGAAATAACTAACAACTAGTGGTATAAAGTGCATGTGTCGGCTGCATTAAGAAGTACACGAACGTTTGGTGTGACACAAACCATTCTGGGATGTGACATCATTTGTGTCGCTTTCCGCCCCATATAACCTGTTCATGAGTGTCCGTGGTTCCACTCGCATTGTTCTGTCCTAGGCGCCGGGACGAGTTCGACAATCGGTGTTTTGATTCCTCTAATTGCTTTTCTAAGCGCTTAACTTGCCTCCGTAAATCATCATTTTTAAGATTAAGATCTGAAACTTCAGCACGCGCCTCCTGAAGTTCCTTCAGAGTCCCTTTCTGAACAGCACCTCCGTTGCTGGATGGGGGCAGTTGAGATTCATCTATCGTACCGGTTTTCAAGAGCATCTGCAACCGCACGACCTCGTTCACACGGTTAGCCAGATCCTCTTGCAGTTTCTTATTTTCTTCTTTGTAACTGCTGATCTCTTCGTCCAAAGACTGAAGCTTGTCTTTATGATCCTCCACGACTAAGGATTGACTTTCAACCTGGGTGATAAGAGCTTGGAAGGACTCTACCAACGCTTCTGGGGAAAGAGTAGCATACTCAGGATCTTCGTGGCCATAAATGAGTTGAGCTACCTTCCGGCTAATTCTCTTTAATTCCGCTACTTGGTCTTGATGGCTGTCAATCTGTTGCTGGAGATCGTTAACTTTAGTGCGAAGTTCCTCATTGCACTCTTGCTCCTTTTTGTACGAGCCTTCTAAGCAGGACAACTCGTTACTAACACCTTCCAATTGGGAAGCTTTCTGGTTGTATTGGGTTTGCAATGCTTTGATTCTGGCCTGAAGCTGCTGTATCTTCTCCTCCTTTGTCTTTAGCAACTCTTCTATTTCAGACACACTGTTGGTTTTCTCCTCCAGCAAGCCAGCTGTTCTAGAGGTTTCGTCGTTTAGTCGCTTATTCACCTCTCGGTACTCCTCCAAAGCCGATAATTTATCAAGAAGCTGTACTCGTAGGTCCTCTCTACACAAACTAACTCTCTCAAACGCTCGACTCTGTTCCGT
This sequence comes from Halocafeteria seosinensis, assembly GCA_001687465.1. Classification (NCBI taxonomy): domain Eukaryota; class Bigyra; order Bicosoecida; genus Halocafeteria; species Halocafeteria seosinensis. The sequence goes on along the minus strand of LVLI01000290.1, from coordinate 14,400 downwards.
CTGCTGTTCCCGTAGCCTCTGCATCTCCGTTTGCGTGGCATTATGAGAATCCTGCAGCTGAGCCACTTCAGTCTGCTTCTCTTCAAGCTGTTTCTCCAGGGAGGTTTCTCTTTCTTCATAATCATTCTGCAGACATTGTACCCTTTCCTCATAAGACTTCGTCAATCGCTGCTGCTCTTTTTGAGAATCGTCTATCTCTTCTTTGAGCTGAGAGTTGCTTTCACGAAGTTCCGTTATCTGCCCTTCACGGTTGAGGACTTGGTCCGACGTAGCATTCAAATCTTCCTTGAGCGACCTCTCACTTTGGCGTAAGAAGTCGACGAGAAGACGTAAGCATCTTCGATCTTCCTCTATCATACTCTTCTGCTCCTTGCTTTCCTCTAAACGTGTTCGGTAGGAACGAACTTCTCCGGAGATCTGTTCTCGGTCCTTCTTTATTTCCGAGAGCTTCTGGTAAAGCTGTTCGTTTTCTTCTGTGATACTCTGATTCTGTTTCGTCACCCCTCGCAACTCCTCCTCAGTGCACTTGATAGATTGCTCTAGATTTTCGACTGTGTCCTCTTTAGACTTTCTCTCAACATCCAATTGCTCTTTCAGCTGAGAAATTTCAGATTGCCAGGATTGAAGCTCTTTGTTTTGCGATGCGATGGTTGTTTGGCAGGATTGGAAGTCATTGTTGAGTTCCTCAAGGTTTGCTTCGGTGTTCTTCCGGCACGAACGCTCCGCCATAACTTGCTGGGCTAATGTCCGTCGGTCCTCCTCCGACATAGCAGTTTGTTCGTTAAGAAGTCTAACCCTTTCTTTTAAGCTGTTTAGTTCAATTTCCTTTTTCTGGCATTCCTCTGCTTCTCGTGTATTCTCATCCTCGAGTTGTTTGACTTTCTCCTGCATTTTCTGAGTGCTTTCTCGAATTCTTCCACAGTGTTCCTCCTGCTCTTTAAGTTGTTTTTCTACCTGTTGTCTTAAAGACTTTTCGTGCGATAGATCATTTTCTCGTTCTCGAACACTCGCTTTCAACTCTTCCAGCTGGAAATTCTTCTCAGAATTTTCCGTTTGTAAAGAGTTAACTTGATTCTCCAACTTCTGGGAATACTCCTTCTGATTCTTAAGCTCATAGTCCAAGGTTAATGAATGTTCTCTTGCGCTTACATGTTTCTCATATTGTTCCTTATACAGTTCCTCAGACCGTCGCTCTAAGTTATCTACCTTCTGACGCAATGACTTTACCTCGGCTTCGGACCGACTCAAATGTGCAGCCTGTTGGCCAGAGAAGTAGTAAAGTCGATCGATGCAGTTTGTAACAGCCAGCTTTTCATCCACAAACTGCTTTCGAAAACTACGGTTTTCACCCCGTATCTCAGAAAGACCGTTGGCACACTTAGCAACTGTAGTTCTTAACTCACGATTCTGCTGGAATAAGCGCCGTTTTATTTGTTCCAGTTCTACTTTTTCACGGTGTTCGTCTTCTGCCTTAGCGCATTTCAAATCTACTTGCTCTTGCAGATCCTTGATCCGTAGGTTCTGCGTGTCTTCTTTTGTTTTGTATTCCGACATCCTTTGCTCGTATTCTTTTACCTTCTGGGATAAGTCCTCTTCTATGCGCCTGCTTTCTTTATTGATACTTGCATTTCGTTCCTCTAGATCTCGAATCTTGTCTTGTAGTTTCGCCACTGTATCATTGACAAAGCTCTCATTGGACCGAAGCTGAAGTGCGAGTTCATCTTTCATTGAGTGGTGCTCGTCCGATATGGTAGACAAGCTCGCTTTGCAACGCTTCGCGGCGGCGGTAAGAGCATTAACCTGTTTCCGCAGACGTTCGTGGTTCTCCTCGGACTGAGCTAGCTTGTGCGCTTCCGCTTGTTGCTCCTCTGTAATTGTCCGCACCTGATTTGCAAGATCCTCTTCCGTCCTTCTTGCATCCGTATCTCTCTGTTTTAGTTCCCTTTCCTTCTCTTCCAGCTTTCGCTCTGAGGTACGGTACTGTTTTTGTATCGTACTGAGTGCCGTGCCCAACGTCTCTTCCAGTTCACTCTTCATCAAATCTAAGCATTGACTTGCATCGCTGTTCAGTTTGCCATAAGCGGACTTCAGCTCCGACGACCGGGCTTGCAGCTGATGACACACGCTTTGCATCGAGTCCTCTGCTTTTCTCTTCCCATTCAGTTGCTCGTTTAATTTACGGTTTTGCTCTTCAGCTCTATCAGCGCGGGATCTTGTCTGTTGGAACTCATTTGTGGCCTCCCGGAGTTGGTTCTCCAGGTCTCCAATCTTAACGCTGGTCTCGCTCTCTCGCTTTTCAAGTTCTTTATTCTTCTCCGCCAAAGTCACCCGCAGTTCCTCAATCTGTTGTTCCAGGGTTTCCTTTTCCGTTTGCTCCTTTCTCAATGCTTGCTGCTTTTCGCTCGAACTGGAGCCCAACTGAGTCAAATATTCACCCAACCGCGCAAAATCGCCTTGCAATTCGTTCAGTTCCCTTTCAGTGCTTTTCTTGCTTTCGCTATTGTCCTCTCTTAATGAGAAGCAAGCATTTTGCAACGACGATACCTCCGCAAGGATCTGCCTATCCCGATTGCCTAATATAGAGGTTATCCTCGAGTTCGTCCTGCTGATATCTTCGGAAATGTGTCTAAAATCCGAAGCTAACTCATTGGCTAAATCCAATTTGGCATCTTGAAGCCCCCGGAGAGTTTTGTGGGTCGTTCCCAATCGACGTTCAAAGAAGTTACTCAACTTCGTCACTTTCTGCCTCAACTTCTTGTTCGATTGTAACAACTGTTCATTCTTTCGCGACTTGCTCTTTTTCAACCACAACATAAAATCATCAATTTGTCCATATGCCCATACCAAAAGACCCTGAAGAGATCTAATGCTCTCAATGGAATTGTCCGGGAGAGTGCCCTGCAGGTATTCTAAAACGACACCCATGTGATCCGTATACGATGTCTCTGGGGTTGAAAAAAGGGAGCCACTGAGAATGTCTCTCAGCGATTCCGGTGGGTCTACTCTAGCCACTGGTTTTGTAGCCTGGGCAACTTTCTCGCATATGTCATAGACGGCGTATTCTAAAGTTGATGCCTTCTGACTCGCCGTGTTATATTTCTCCTGGATCCTTTTCAGTTCTTTCTCTCGAGAATCGATTCGATCCTGGAATTCCTGTAGATTCTCTTCAAGAGTATGCAACTTCCTTCCTTTCTCTGCCTTTTCGAGTTTTTCAGCTTCTAGATGTTCCTTCAAAGCGCGAATTTTCTCGTCTTTTTCTTCCTGAAGCTTTTGCCGAGCCTCTTGCTCCCTTTCCAATTCCTTTGAAAGAAACGTTGCGTCCCCAGATTCATTCCCTTCCGTACCAGGCTTCTTTGCAAGTTCCTCATGCAACTGCTGCACCTGTGCTTCCAGTCTACTGATTTCTTGACGTAACGCTGCTTCCGTCTCAGAGAACTCTTGATTAATTTTCGGCTTGTTGACCAACTTCTTAGCTCTGCTTCCAAATCGGAGCGTAGAAACGGTTTCATCCCGGTTGTAGCTGTTCGGACTACAGTTCAACACTAACGCCGTACGCGAATTGCCACCTAACGTTTCCTGTAGTACCCTCGTTAGTTTGGAGTTCCGGTAGGGAATATGCTTTGGTTTCTTTTTCTCAGTTAAAGCTTTGATAACGCTCCCTAGACTTGATAGACTTTGATTGATCTTTTGGGCTTCTTTCAATTCTTGGCCCGAAACCTTGGATTTTTCCACATTTTCGGAACCAGCAAGGTCGACAAGAAACAGTTTCGCTGTTGTCTTAGTCATTTCCTCAACATTTTTCTGTGTAAGGCTCAAGATGAAAATGCTATGGCTCCTGGAAGAATCTGCATTCATGCTCGTGAATGAAGTGGCCCTGTTACTACTTCCCTGATGCAAAGCATCGATAATTCCATCAGGAGAAGTTACATTTGCCTCGCTAGCACCACTTATGTAGATCCCTTTCGTTTTATCCTCGTGGATTTTCAGCTCTCCTTTATCCTCGTTGGGGTCCAACAGGTCACGGATGTGTTCACAGTAAATCTCGACCATGCTTACCCTTATTGTAAATTGGATGTTGGAATCCGACTGATCAATATAACCAAATATATCCTCAACCATTCGCGGAATGATACCCATCTGTTCGGCATCTGTAATGTCGGTGCCTTCCATCGTGTATGTTTTCCCACTCGCCGTTTGCCCGTACGCTAATACGGCACCATTGAACCCAGCAAATAAACCTTGCACAATTGGCCGAGCCGCCTCTTCGTATACTGTCTGTTGGCTACTTTCAGGAGGCATGATCTTGTCGAAAGTGAACCGGTGTCTATCAATGCTAACGTTGTTTGACACAAGTTCGATGGTGTTTCCTTCTTTGTTGATACTAATGCACCGAGAACCCCCATTCTCCAGTTCATCATAGCTATCGGGCCGAAACCTTACAAATACCTTTACTCTGCCGGCTGCGTTATTTATTTCTTCGTCAGTTTGGTCTGGAAGGGGTGGTGGAGGAGGCAACATTGATTGACGTCGACCTGTTGTGGCCCTCGACACCGAACGTTCGGTATTGTCGTCGTCGTCATCTTCGAATCCCAGGACGCTGGAGAGCGCACTCTCCGTTGAATTTCTCCGCGTATGACTCCCTCCCCTACCAGTAGAAGCGGGTCTGCTAGATGTCTGTGTATCTATTGAGTTCCGAGCAGCCGCTGATCCTGTCGAAGCCTCTGGAAACCCGGACTCGCTACTGAATCTCCGGTGGCGGCGTGGTCTGCCGGTGGAGCCTACACTGACGTCGTCTGTTACTCCATTTCCGGTGTTTGCACGATTACGCAGACCACTCGAGGGATTCTTCCGAGCATCCTGCGGCGTCGTATCGCCTGCTGGCTTTGTTGACCCAGGCCTAGTTCGACTACTCGGTGTAGACAGTCTATCCTTGTTACCACTGGACTGCGCTCTTCGAGGAGCCAGCGGAGGAGTGCCGTATCCGGGTGAAAAATTCGGCGCAGTGTTGCTGCTATCGTCTCCGTCCATTTTGCTCAGTAAGTGTTGGCTCCAGAGTGGGGGGACTAAATAAACTCGATTACTCCATTTTCAGTACTCCACACTGTCTCTTCTCGCCAGGGGAGTACTCCCATGTTTCACCAGATGGCCGTTACTCGTCCATTCTCTGCTCTCGGACCCTACTGTACCAAACTCTTAAAACCGCTTCTGAACGCCAACAAACCTGCATATAGGGCGTCATGAATAACGATGTGAAAGACAACTTGAACTTGAAGAAACCAGGGGTCGTTGAAGTTACACAAATTACAACATAGTGAATGAAGGCTGCCCCGTCGGCAAGAACGGAGGGGAGCGGGCTCGATAGTGTATTACATCGAGAGAGACTGTCTCGTATGCGTAGACGCTGGGATCCTTCGTTTCTTCTATAGATTCTGGCCCTGTCGGCTATGGTGACAGGCTGACAGCGACTTACTTCACACTTCGAAGTTATGCATAACCATAGCTCATAGTGGTATTAGCTAAGGAGTTGGCCATGAGAGCGACGACAAGAACTCAGTTCATTATTGAGGCATGCAGATCACAATCGGATTCTTCAGCAATTCAGTTTCAGATGTTAGTTCCAATGTTCAAGTACCATGAGAACGCTTATCACAGGAGCGACGCGGGCGGTCGGCAGTCAAATCCATTGACATTTCAATTTCTCGAACCAACATAAAGTTATCGCCGGCGTCGGAGACATTCCGGGGCAGTCACGGAGAAAGAGCAATTCGCGTGCAGGAAATTTGACTTTGAGAAGACCAAGGAGCTCGCCACTTTTTACGATCGCGACGGGCGCTTGCCGCTCCTCGTTAAGAGGATGTGGTCAACTTCCCGGCCGGTGGGCTATCTGTCACATTTGTGTGTGTGTCGCGACGATGATGAAGGATGGGATAAGACCCTCTCCAGAAAGAAACGAAGGATCCTGGGATTTTCACAACAAATCCTCCTACCAAGTAATTCGGATAAAAGATTCGCGACTTGTGTATGTATGACATTGATGTGGCCGCGGTTGTAAGAGTATTTAGGCAATCGCCTTTCCAATGTCGGCTGCATCCACCCAGTTAAATCGGGCATTTCCAGCAGGTACAAAAAAACGGTCGCGTTTTACGATTTTGTTTTGCTGAGACGTAATTAGTTTCTGCGTGACGTACGAGGGTCGAACAATTGTGTAAGGTATAGAAGCAACTTCTCGATCTTTGCATGGGGAACAGCACTCGATTGCTCCTCCCCCTGCACCGACAGGAATACGATATGGTGGACATTCTGTGCCTCGCATGCCTTGATCAACGATGCAAAATACGCCTTGACGTCAGATATGTGAGGCGGACGAAGCAAAGAGGGTATCTACGCTGTCCTACCGCGTTTTCAGAAGATACCTCCGTTGTCCCAAGACTCCTATCTTTTGACGGGAGAATAGCCGGGTACCCTTAAAGAGTTTTTCACTCGAAATATTGACGTCTTAAGAGCGAGAAGTCTCCTTGAGGCTCGAACTTTGAAGCTGCGAAAGAAGCAACCTGTGTTGTGTTCAACTGGTGTTTCAGATTCAGTGTTGAATTTAGGCTGTAGAACTGAGACTTTAGATACCAACTACGGAGTCAATGGAACTAACGTGGTCTGCCGTCTATTTCCGGTCGTTACAGTCATCGTGGAAGATATATATTCGGTTCTGTTGTTGTTCGCTGAGCGTCGTTTCATGTCTGACTCGGAGTTAACACCGCGACCGTAGAGTCTGGGTAGACCACCGGCTACATGACAGCCGACACCCCCTGTAGTTCAGCAGTGCAGTTTTCTCCACATGCCAAATGGACAATATAAAGCTGTCGAGAACGCAGTTATAGCATTGCGCAATGCCTTTTATATTCAGTAAACCATGCTGTGTGTTCCTGTCGCACAGAGCCTGGGTCGCATGGTTCCGCACCAAGCAACTACCTTTCACAATGCACTGAGTACTGCACTCATACTTCCTTACTTAGCATTGATACGGTACCACCACTATTAGTTGACATTCTGGCGGAGATTTGCTGGAACGGTGAATAGCCAATACCCCGATACTACATGGCGCCACCGATAGCGCACTTCACAGCCGTTTACAGCCAGGATGCAGTCTTCAACCCGATTCAGCGGTGCCAACAAGGCTGCCACTGTTCAAAAGCAAAGCGCAAAGCGGTCTAGCTCAACGTGTTCCTCTTCGAAAGCTGGAAATGGGAGTACCATCGATGCTGCGGCGTTGCAGGTAAGACATATGCTGTGGAAGCCTTCGGCTGCTTCGAGTTGGACTCATCCTCACTGCATTTCAGGACCATTGGATGAGGAACTTGGGACTAGGTGGGATGAAGAGAAAGCCATCTTCTAGCAGTTACAATGCTTCGAGTCGAAGCCAACAGAGTACCAGGGCTACCGGTAATAGTGTAAGGTGGTCTGCGTGTTGCAACTTGGAACCACGTTGGGTACACTGTGGGAGTGCCACGCAGACGTCAACACGAGAGGGTGTAAAGCAAAGGCCACAACAACGGATGAACACTACGGGGCATGCGAATCCAAGCAACAAACGGCGTCAAGATGTAGGGAGTATACATAGTAAACCAGAGTATCAAAAGTGGGAATGTGAAGAATGTGGCGAACTCAACCACGTGTCCATGAATACTTGTAGGCGTTGCCAAACGCAGCGACCATCAAGGATACTCAAGAAACCAGAAAAGAAGACATTGGCTCAAATGCGGGGTCTTGTAGCAGGCCCACCACCCAAGTTAACGGATCCAGAGTGGAAGCAAGTTGAATCATTATCACTGCACAGAGGGGACCCGGAACAAGGATGTCCCATTTGTATGGACTATTTTGGCTTGAGAGACACACTGATTCTTAGCTGTTCGCATACATTCCACAGAAAATGCCTTGAATCCTTTGAAAAGTTCAGTGAACTTCCGTCAAAACAGTGTCCAGTTTGTCGTCATCCTCACTACGAAAAGAAGGAATTCTTGCACGCGGCTTCATATCACAGAGAAATGAAGGCCAAACAGATTCAGGTAAGCAGAAGTTGATAATGAAAAAGGATACAGCGCTATAATAAGCAGTCTTCTTCTGCAAATCCAGAGCGTAATTCGAATGGCGCTTGCCAGGAAGAAGTACGCAATCTTTAGGAAGGAATATTACAGAGCCGGCAAGGGGGATCTCTCCATGCGACGAAGATACTATGCCGAGTCACTTGAAAACGTTCAAAAGAGATGGAATACAAACCTCCATCAAAGAACTTCCGAAATTGACAAACTCTTATGCGAAAGCGATTCCAACATGGCTGCTGTTCGTATGTCCGTTGAGCAAAATTTGAGTCATCTAGAAGCCCAAAGATCGAGGGCGTCAAATTCCCAGAGACAATCCCCAGGCTATATCCATCAAACTCGTGCAGAAGATGGCAATGGTACCACGGACGTGGATCTATCTGCCTTTTCCAGCGATGTTCAAGAATTCATGGCTGCCCCAAACGTTATCTCGAGAGGAGACGCAACAGGACAGACAGAGGCTAAGTGCCGGAGAATCGGTATCGACTACACGTGGAAAGATCCTTTCATCAACGCCCTGAAACGTTTAAATGGCTACAGCAGTACAGAAGATGAAAATTCTTGCCCTATTTGCATCTGCAAATTGGACACGGAGCGCCTAAACAATGCTGGATCGAAAAAGCTGTCGCTTCTTAGTTGCTCCCATGTCTTCCATGAAGCGTGTTTAACTTCCTTCGAAGCATTCTCTTCGGCAGACACAGCTCCTACATGTCCAATTTGTCGCCAGCATTATAAATCGGTAAACTTCCATGACGTGTGCGATAAATTTTCAGAGCTTGCAGCACGATACTCATGACCCGTGATCGCTGTCAGAGAGTTGAGGGCAATTTCTATCCAGTATTTCCTCCAACGCTTTCGATCTGCCTCCGAAAGAATGGGCTCCGTTCAGATCATACACTTCTTCTAGTATGCCGCCTAGTTCGCTCTTGAACTGTGGAAGACCCTCCGACAGATCACCTGGCGAATGAGTGGCAACATCCCCGGCGTTATCGACTCGGATCGTAGATTCACCACTCGCTACTGCTAGTTGATCCGCTACACTCTCTTGTTCTTCTAGTGCCTGATATTTCAATCCTGTTCGAATATCTACGTTCTGAAGTCGCCGGTGTAATGCATCGACCTTGTCAGTCTCGAGTCCTTGTTTTTCCAGGGTTAGTTTCTCCATTCTCAGCCTTGCTAGCATTTTGCCCTTCATAAAGCCACGATATATACCGTGTCTGAATCCATCGTTGAAACCACTCTGTACACTTTCTTCTTTTCCCGAATCGATTCCTTCTCGAAATCCGGTCTGTGTCAACTTAAGTGTAAGCACTAGCCTTTCATACCCACCCCTCGTTTTCACACACGTACCGTCAGAAATCCCCGCTGGAGTTTTTCCCAATCTTGCTGAGAAGCCCAATCGCTTTCGGACAAGGCATTATGTCCCTCTTGGGGTGTATTTCCCTCGTTTTCGGAGTCACTGCCTCCAAAGAGCAGGTCCTGTTCCTTGGTCGAAACTTGTTGGTGTTGGTCGTCCGCCATCGCCGCAGACTTCCTCCTTTGCTAGATAAAGCCCTTGTTACAAACGGGAAAACGACAATATTGGAAAGCGCAATACACTGCTTTCAATATGTACCCTGTCTGCTCCTTGTTTTGTGAACTTCAAAGAACTGAAGAAATATGGTCCCACGTTTATGACCCTTCCAGGCGTGAACTTTAATATTGCTCCTTTTATGGAAAGTTATCAACCCTACACGTACGCTAGCTCTCCCGTCCATAGTTTGTACGGCTATTCGGAGAAGTTCAAGGTGACGAGGTCCTCACGAGGATCAATTTGAAGTTCACAGACAAACAGAAGTGGGATAAAGTGACAACTGGTTTACCACAGATTGAAGTTTCAATTCCTTGAGGATTATGATTGATTGGCGCAACATAGCAATTTTTTATCAAGCCTAATAGTTAGAAACGTGTATATAGTTTACGTTTATGGTCCTACTTCGTTTACGCAGGAATAGCAACCATGTGGATTCCTTTGATAGGAATCGGATCGTTCCTTCTACTTGAGACTTTGATATGCAAGATTTTCCTTCTACTTGCCACACCGATATGGAAGGTTGTCAAGACGCCATTACTTAAAATTAAGGATACATTGGAAGCGTTTGAAAATCATACTAAATTCATAAGTGGAGAATGCACCCTAGTCTCAAGAGTCGATATGCAGATGGGCATAGTTCTGCTCCTCGTCTGTTATTTCCTTCGTAAAAAGGATGTGGATGTGAGTATCTGGAGTACAGAAGAGGATGCAAGTCGGTTGGCACTCTACTATTACACACTACCCCTCGCTACTACCTGCGTTCTAGGTACTTGGAGGTATGCAAAATACCCCATCTTAAAGGACTTGCATTTTCTAATTAGGCAACATGCTCAGACTGTACCATTTGCAATGCTTGCAACGGTAACAACAATGAGGTTTCGGGATACCATTCAACTTTTTCCCGTTCAAGTTGAGTGCATCATTTTTGCTGCCTCTGCGTTGGCGTTGGTATCCTACTATTTGCGGAATGAGCGGCTCGCAATACTGGTGCAAGCCCCATCGTTGTTCATCGTCACCAAGGATTGTACATCGCAAATGCTAGTCCACGGGGTGCAACGTTCCCCGGTGCTGCTGTTATCCGCAGTACTGCTGATCCTGGCCAAACAAGCTCCTCTGGAAAGAATCCTCCCATTCAAGAACGGAAACAGTTTATACGCTCACGTGTTTCGAAAGTTGTTGTCGTTACTGGCATGCTTCGTTTTGGTGTCAGAGGCGTCGGCTTGGGGACATGATATTGGAGAAATGTTTTCGTCAGTAACTATGCTGTTGGTATCACAGCATACTGGCAACCGCATACCCGCCAAGTGTATCGGTATGGATCTGAACCACCAGCAGTTTGTGGAAAGGATATTACAACCTATCGTCTAGCTTGAATCGAGACTTAAGAGCGGTATCTTCCGACCATGGGTATCGAGAGGTAGGATAGCATCTGTTTCTGTCACAGCCGAAAAACACCGGTACTTTCATGTGAAACCCACAAATCTGCCTTTGGCTGCACTAAGTACCATGATAACAAGCTGTAACACAACCGGTTAGGCCTCTAATTGCCAATTACCTCCTCCCACACGCTTAGCACATACCGGTAGTTTCCATGCTAAGCAAGAATGATACCGCTTTTATCTGTTCAAATAACAGTGGTAGCCTCTATTGATATCTCACACATTCTTGGATTCTCGGGTATCCTCCGTTGCTATGTGTAGCTCTTGCTCGATTGCGGAGAGTTGACAACTGACTCAGCAATACAGCACTGTGCTATTCGGCAATACCAATACCAGCTTCGGCCTTCTGAGTATATCGCATGATATCGGGTCCACGCTTTCGTTTTCCAGAATCGACATACGACTGGTTCTCGAAACTGCTCTCAGGTATGTGAACCAGTTACAGGTTGCGCGAAAACAGAATACCATACATGCATGTAGGTCTAGGAACTACAGGGAACCAGGTACAAGTACAGTAGTGGTAGTGTAGTGGCCCTCGGTCGAGGGTGAAGTTCAAAACAAATTTGAGTCACATTGAGTGAGACAACGTTGTGTCCACCACAGCCACAAGAGGAATATGCATATGCTATCGAAGTTGCAACACTGACATCAAAAAAGTCTCCCATCGTCGAAAATTCATAACCCTAACGCTCGTTTCTTACCAGCGTTTTGCCCTGGAGGAGCTTCATTCGCATTTCGTTCCGCCTGACGCTCGTTTGCGCTTTCACAGACAACCGATCCAGATCAAAAATTTCGAGAACTGTACGGCGAGTTCGTTGGATATTCCAGTATGTGCGACTTGTGTATCCACGTTCCTCACTTCTTGTGCTTGCATTCCAAATAGCGACTAGCGAGTCGCGACTCAGGGACGGTCAAACAGGAGCGACTCGACTCTGGTTTGCCTTCCACGCCCTACTTTTATCAGCAATACATGTTCATTGTCCTTTCGCCACGCGACATAGTCAACCAGTGGATTATTCTTAGAGTCGCATTCTCGAACCTGCAGTCCTGCTTCTTCGCAATGCACAGCTCTATCTCACAAGGTACTGAGGCTGCTTAACACGGGCGCTTACCGCTCCTCGTTAAGAGGATGTGGTCAACTTCCCGGCCGGTGGGCTATCTGTCACATTTGTGTGTGTGTACTGAGGGTTCTTGGGCGTTCCCTCAAGTTTATGGAAAACGCAAGGTTCCTGGGCAAGGAGTTTCCCTCACCAACTCGGTATAGATCAGCTGTAGTCGTCATTGTGTGTTAGCCTACTGTATCTGCTAGGGAAGCAACCATAGAAATGTTAATTACGTCCTTGCTAGGTATCGTTGCGGTCCGTGTGTTGTGTGCGTTTTCGTTTCGTGGATATACCAACCGCATGCAAGGTTATATCCATGTTCTATGCAAACATGCCACACGTGATTGTGCTTCACACTGATACAGAACTAGAATGAGTCGCGTCTACGTTTGGTTTAGTATTCTATTATTTGCGGAATCAGAGGCTCCCCATTCTAGTGCAAGCCCAACTGCTGTCATCTAGGAAAGTACATGGGAATGCTAACGTACGAGCTGCAACGTTCCCTGGTACTGTTATTTTCCGTGGCCCTGCTAACCATGGCAATGGCAAGCTTCCGCCCGTTTCGAAAGTAGCTGTTGCTACTGGTGTGCATCGTTTTGATACTTGAAGCTCTGGACCTCTGTTGCTGTAGCCAGACTGTTAATGTCACCTTAGTCACCCAGTACCACAGAAACTCTGGTGCTAGCCGTTGCTGAGCTGATAAAATACCCGATTTCCAAGGGAAGCGCACTGTCCTCGGCTGAGAATTCACTCTCTGACGCTACCAGAAACACCGCCAAAACACATGAGCGGCAAAAGAACTAATATTAAAGTCGTTCCTCTTCACTCTTTTCTTTATTGTGCCTGTATACGTTTTGTGGCAGCGTCGGCTCCTCAATTGCACGAATAGGTCTATGGGAGGGTCCGACGTCCTCTGTAATGAGGTATCAAGTCCAGTCAATTGTCATGTGGCACAGGAAAACCTACACATACCTGGATCTCTCGTCCAAGAGAATCGCTTAAACCAATACCAACCGACAAAGGAAAGCGTTCCAAACGTTAGAAGTATCAAAAACGTACTCCATCGCACTTCTGCAAGCTCGGCAGCATCTGGTCCTTCCAGAGGCGGTAAGTCTTTATACGGTCTATCTCCATAATGAGGATCTTCTAAGTAGCTCAAATCTTCACCCTGTTGACTGTTTGTCTTATCAGTCACGTAAAGCGCATTTTGGGCTTCGGTACTGCTGTATTGAGGCCGAAAAGAAAGAGAAGAATGCCAAAGCTGGAGAATCTGACGTGGCTGTCGTAGCCAGAGGGAGGGAATGCGTGCCCCTACTCTTCGCGATTTCGACAGGACTCGTCTCATGGTTAATGTTCAATCATATACGTGTAATTTGATACTCATTGACCGCATAGAGGGCATATCAAACCCACACAAGAGGCTCAGATTTCGCGGGTAGTGACGCAGTTGAAGTTCACAAGGAAGCGAAGACGGGAATCACGTACATACCGGTATGTATGTATATGTTACTCGTCCGTTAGGATTGATTGGAAGTCTCTGAGGCAGTTTGGTAGTTAATCCAACACATGTTCATTTTTTGCTGAGAACCATTCGGGGTCCCTTGATAGCATTTGCAATATTCTGGTTGGTCGTGGGTGGTGCGTGGAATGGGTCCGTGATGCCTTCGCCAAAGAATTAAAGAAAGAAGCAGCGGCTGTGTCAAGACGGGTGAGTAAGGACGAGACGGAATGGAACGTTGGGAAGACACCAATGGGGAAGGGGGAACGAGAGCCAGGAGAGAAGAGGGATGAAGAACTGAGACGGACGGCACGTCTCGGGTGGAATCCGGATTCGAGAACAGCCGAAGAGCAAGCTACACGAATTGACTTATACGTGCAAGAGGAAACTAACAACAATACCCTCCCAATCCTATTAAGCAATGAACTGCTAGCGAGTCAAGCGGTTGTGTCAAGACGGGTGAGTATGGACGAGACGGAATGGAACGTTGGGAAGACACCAATGGGGAAGGGGGAACGAGAGCCAGGAGAGAAGAGGGACGAAGAACTGAGACGGACGGCACGTCTCGGGTGGAATCCGGATTCGAGAACAGCCGAAGAGCAAGCTACACGAATTGACTTATACGTGCAAGAGGAAACTMACAACAATATCCTCCCAATCCTATTAAGCAATGAACTGCTAGCTAGCCATGCGG
>LVLI01000288.1:0-38537 GCA_001687465.1 Halocafeteria seosinensis | reverse complement strand
ATTGTGGGCGCAGGCATGGCTCCTCCCCCGATGCCTCCTGAGCTTAACCAGTGCTGTGTTCCCCCACGGCGCATGTCAGCAAGGCTGCAGGAACAGCGGGCCCGTCGCTGCTTAACACGGGCGCTTACCGCTCCTCGTTAAGAGGATGTGGTCAACTTCCCGGCCGGTGGGCTATCTGTCACATTTGTGTGTGTGTGTGTGCTCTCGGAAGTCAACCGGGAATGAGTGACGGATTCAAGAACGGGCCATACTGCCACGCACACGTGATCCACTCGTGGTGGCGAGATAGAAGCCGGCCTAAAGAAACCAGTCCTAAGCCGATAATTTCCGCTCCACGACAGTACAGGACGCAGAAAACCATCGGCATGCTCCTCTTCAGCAACTGAGACAACGTAGCAACTGAGACAACGTAGCAAGCACAGATTAATTCACCATCCTTGCCATACCAGCGGCTTGTTACGTCGGATAAAATATCGTCGGGAAAGTTGTGTCCCTTAATTTCCAATGAACCTGTCCCCACTTCGATCCAGGGCTTGGATTGTTGCTCGTTCTCCAAGATCTCCTCTAACCTCTCGGCCAAGGTTGGAGCACTTGAAGCCCCTTGAGGTGAATCTGTATCCCTTGCTGAAACTAGTAGGCGTTTCGCCACCTCCAACTTTCCTTCCCTTACTTCTCTTATGAACTTATGCACAATTCCCCCCTTTTCGACAACGCTGGCATTTCGAACTACTTCTCGGAATTTGGTCTTCGATAGTTCACTCATGTTACGGGGATCGTGCTCTGATTGCTCCGTGCCTCCAGCATATAGGAATAGGTTCGACTCCATTTGCGTGCAAATCATCTTATGCAACTTGTACTCCCTACAATTGTACATCGACAGTCACGATCGGTACTGCACAGTACGGAAAAGCTAACACGCGGTGAGGCCTTTCCCCTGCCAAAAACTGACACTTTTTCTTTACCGGAGATCCCTTCGGCTTCGTCAATGTAAATAGTTAGTTAGAGTTTTACCCACCCCGATGGTACATACGTTTACAACAACCCTTCCACGCGTCCTTTTCTTCCTTTGGATACTCCTCTTTCAGGCCTTGGGACGTGCTTCTCAATAAAGGACCTACCTACGTCGAATAAGTGATACTGGCTTCTCAAACAGAAAACAGCAAAAGCAAGAAGGCTCTGCTATACGTACTGGTTACACAGGACAATATAATACAAACGAAAACAGTATCAGAGAGGACAAAACAACATGCTTCTTTAAATATTACAGTACTCACACACATGAACAATCCTAATAGACTTCATAAACTGGAAACTTTCCAGAGGAACTTTTTCTTTTAGGAAAGGAAGAATTCCGCAGCGGAATTTCCGCTGACAGTCGCTACAACGAACGTCAAGACAGCCGGAAGAAATAATAATGTTGCACATTAGATTAGGATATGTTTGATATTATTGATGCAGTTATTGCTGAGCACACTCACCTGTTTGATCTTCTTCTTGCATTCCCAAATCCAGTCGAGGACGAGCAAGAGATTCTCTTTGACTGTTTCGGGACTTGTTTTGTTTACAAGCACCTGGCGACTTGAGTGATTCAAAGTCATTGTCTTCTTCCACAACGTTTACATTTCTTTCAGAAAGCGCGGGTCTCGAGCCATCTTCTTGGGATGCAGTATGAACGTTCGTCGTGTATCCTGCCGATGTTGCGTTGTATGCGGCTCTGGTCTCTGGTGAGACACTGTTACTACTGTCAGTTGAGAGAGTCTGTATGGGTTCCTTGGAAACCGTTCGTTGACTGCCCTCGTTGTTTTCTAGTTTCTGTTCCATAGTGTTAAGCGATTGTCGCAGGCTTCGGACCTCCAGCATTAGTTCGAGGTTTTCCTGTTCTAAGAATTTTACTCCGTTCCGATGTTCTTCCCGGGATTGGGAGAGCTGATCCTCGGTGTACTGGAGCTTTTTGTTAATCTCATTCTTCGCTTGCTCAATTTGATCTTTATCGTACTCAAGATTCTCCACCTGCTGCTTCCGCTGGTCAGCGGTATTTTGCAGCTCCTGCAATCGGTCCCGGAGCTGCACTTCGACGTTCGTCAACCGTTCGATTTCTTCGTCTTTCTTTGCGACATCAGCATCCCTCTGAGCCAGCGATGATCGGCATTCGTTCAAATACTCTGTTTTCTCGGCCAGTTCCTGCTGGTGTTGCTCATGTTCCCTTGCCGACTCCTCGCTCTTGTCGTGTATGCGTTGTTGGAGCGAGTCTACTTCCTCTTTCAACGAATTTTTGACTTCCATTATCCTGAGACGATCCCGAATAGTGGTCCTGAGTCCCTCTGAGATCGTCGAGAGCATCGTTTGGATCAGATCTAAAGACGCCTTGATAGTTTCTTCATCTCTAAACTGCACGCCTTCGCTCAAGTTGTCAAGCACGCCGGTGGGAAGACTTTCAGTTTCATCACCTGTGATTCCCGCACTCTTTGTCAATTGCCTAAATGCGTCCTGTACTCCCTTGGACAAGTCACCAGCGTTAGGTACTGTGGGTCCTTCCTCTGATCCTACAAAACGAAATTCTTGGGCCAGCTGTACCGACATTGAGGTAAAGCTCGCCAGAGAGCCAATGACATTTTCTAGCATGCTCTCGTTTGTTTTGCCATCTTCCACTGCCTCACGGTATTTGACGTGCATATTCTCGAGGGACTTTTCAGTTTGTTGTAGTTTCAACGTAGTCCTCTCTTGCTCTTCGTCGGCCATATCCGCCTTTGATCTTTTGAGTTGATTTAGTTCTTCTTCCAAACGAGGAACTTTAGCCCTCAAGGAATCTCTCTCTGTCTTCAGCTCTGAGAGTCTTTGAACCTGTCCCTTTGTTAGTTTGGCCTTATCTAATTTAGCAACGCGTTCTCTAAGGGATACAATTTCTTTGTTAGCTTCATCCTGTTTCCGTAAGGCCTCTGACAGGTGTGCATCTTTTTCGTTCTTTTCCTGAACAGCTCTGTCTGCTTGCATCTGTTTGTGAGACAGCTCTGAATCCTTTTCCTCTTCCAACTTTCGCAGGCTCTCACGCAGGTTCTCAATCTGCTCCTTCATTTTTTCTTTCTCCTCGTCTACTGCGCTTTCTTCCTCTCTTTTCTGCTTCTTTGGCTGCTCCGATGCTTGTCCTTCTTGGATGAAGTCACGCTTGAGCTGATCTTTTTCGTGCTCCTTCCCCTCCTCCCGCAATCCGACATCCGCTGCGCGGATGCCACCTCCTTCGGTACCGTCTGGTAGCAACGTCCCGCACCATGTTTCCCTGTGGCGTTTCTGTCTGCCTTTTTTGGCTCTTCGAGCAGCTTCATCCACGGCCCGCGTGCGTCCATCGGTCTCGAAAGCATTTCTTGAAGCTGCCCCTCCGATTAGCACTTGTCTTCGTAAAATCTCAATCAGTTTTTCGTACTCTGCCGCTCTGGTGCTCTGCTCAGAGCCTTGGCTTGGTGGTTGCTCACCTTCCTCGTCTACTTTGCTGTCGGATCCGGTTGTTGTTTCTCCTTTCTTTGCTCGCTCAAGCTCCTGTTTTAGACGTGCCAGCTCGTTTCGCATATGCTTGATTTTAGTTTGGTCGTCAACAACAGCATTGGCTTTCACAGACAATGATACTTTCTTGGCTGAAGACGCAAAATTTAATGTGCTTTTCGTTTCCTTCCAGCACGAGTTTGCCGGGGACACACAGCAAATGGCAGCAATCCGTGAGTTGCCACCCAGGGAAGACTGCAATAGGTACGTTAGCTTAGAGTCACGAAACGAGACACGCTTTCCGGTCGCTTTGGCGGAAGGCAACTCATTTATCACACGGCTGAGAGTGGATAGACTCTTGTTAATATGGGATGATTCCCTTAGTCTGTCTCCACCACCTGTGACGTTCTCAGATGCGGTGGCATTTTCTGAACCAGCCAGGTCGACCAAGTTTAGTTCTCCCACGAGCACGCTCTGTGCATCTGCAGCGTTACCGTTGGCATGACTTTCAACAACAAGCCGAAAAATGGAGTGTGATCTAGAGGATTTTTCATTCTTCCCTGTTTCCGCCACAGTTCTTCTCCTTTCTCCTTGCTCCAGGACTTGCAGCGCTTCTTCCGCAGTGGAGATGCACTCTTCATTGCTTTCCACGTGTGGATTCTGCAGCATTGAAGAAAAATTATCTACCGTAGCCAACTTAAGGCTTTTGCCTGTCCAGAACTAACCCCCTCTTTATCCTGTCGCACTTTTGGATACTCGGATTGGCCTTCCTTAGGAAGAAGATCTCTTACTCGTTCATTGTAGATTTCCAGATAAGAACATCGGATTAGGTAGGCTCTATCCTCAGTCTGAAGGGATATAGGGTAAACATTTGCTAGTATACATAAACTGTTTCCTGAGAGATATCATACTTTAGAAATCTGATCCAGAATATCATCTACCGCTAATCTCAAGATCCCCGGGGAATTTTCGCTACCTGCATCACAAAAACCGAGTAATAAATATTTAGAACAGTCAACAGCACTGGTTATGAACGTACCTTGCATTGTGTAAGTCTTTCCGGCAGCTGTCTGGCCATACGCGAAAATCGTGCCATTGTACCCATGAACAACTGACCTCACGATGCGCTGCGCACTACGCTCGTAAACTTCGTATGTATCGGCAGAGTCATCAAACACGTGATCTGTAAGCAGTGGATGGTATCGTTAAAGTGCTTGTAGGTGTTGAGCTCGTATCTTAGGTGAACTCACCGAATGCTTTCCGGATACTATCTCTCTCGCCATACTTTCCTTCGATCTCGTTGGTCGTTCCTGGAACCAAGCTCCAGACCTTCTCAGAATTATCGGTTTTCTCTGATTGTCCCATTGGCCGTATGCGGATGCATACGGCCACCGATTCCTGCATGGTCTGCATCGGTCTCTGCCGTTAAGTCTCTTCCCACCACTCTGGCAGGAGCTATAGCTACTAATGGATAAATGATTGAAATACCACACACTATTCTCCTGTTGCGCAATATTACTGCAGATTGCAACAACGCCATTCATCCTGACTCAGCCTCTAAATATAGGCTCTACTATGAAGGGATCGAGGCGGTCGCGCGCGCGCGTTTCGATGAGGTTGTTGAAGTTGCACAACCTGTCAAACAAATCTTGCACTATGGAGATAGTAGGGACTCCCCTCTCATTTTGCAGCCCGCATAGGCTGGTTGGAACGATAAAGGCATTTTGATGCAACTTAATCCACTCCTGTTATCCTTGAACATGTTCCACTTCATCCTTAGAGCCAAAGTAAACTTAATAAAGGCGTGAACTTGAAGTTCGGACACACATTGAAGTGACCCACAGTACTAGAGTGGATAGTCTATAGCATAGTTACAGGCGACTGACAATGGCCCGCGGACGAAAGAATATCAAGGGCAAGCGAAACAAGTCTGTGCGATCCGCGCGACGAGCACGCAAGACAAAGCACCCCGACAAAATCAAGAAGGTCTTCACAAACGAGGTTGTAAAACAGAACTGGGATACCAAGAAAACACTAAGACAGGTATGCAGTACTCATTCGTGTCGTATGCCCTATATGGTAGGCGTTATAGTCTTTGCGTGTATTTACTCACAGAATTACGAAAAGTTGGGACTTGAGGTAAACCCGAACGAGCACAAGAAGCTAATGGAAAGTATAAAGGGCTACGAGAAAGAAGATGACTCGGGAATGCTATATAGTGAGTGAATGTCTACGAGGTATGGGGACCCCGCTTACTGTCATATTATTACGTTGCAGATGTCGAGGAAATACGAAAAACTGGAGGCCTACCAGTAGAAACCAAGAAGAATCGCGTCGAAAACTACGTCCCCGAGGAGGAACAGAAATACTTAGAGCCACTCATCGCAAAGCACGACAAAGACTATACTAAGATGTCGCGGGATTTAAAATTAAACAAGTGGCAATGGACAGAAAACAAGTTAAGACGCCGGTGCGAGCGTTTGGAGGCTTACAAGCAGGCTCAAGCTCAATCCTCCGCTGAACAGGAAGAAGAGGACGAGGAAATGGGGGAGGAAGAGGATTCCGAAGAATAGTCTATACACTACTTCCTTCAACCAGTCCTGAAGTATATGTTTCCTGAACCACGTTAACTCGCTACTGCCTCCTTGGTTGCTTTCTTTTCCTCCGGATGTGCAGCACGAGGTTCATGATTAGGTGCCATTGGTAGCGACGCAGCTTCTCTCTTGCTTGTGCCTTTGATCTCTGTTGAGCGGTTTTCCTCAGTGGTTCGTGCTTTCTGAGTCGCCTCATCTATCGCCTCGCTTTGTTGCAAGTCAGGATCTTCCTTCATCATTCTATCCATTTCGTCTTCCACTCCTTGATAAAAGTCCTGTTCTCCAACTAACTCGGCATTATTCAGAAAATCATCAATCGCTTGACGATCTTCGAGGGCTTCATCTGTCTTTTCCATAATTGCCTCTATCTTGTCAATTGGCATCTGTTCATTCAGGTATTCCAACGCTGCAGTGCCCTGTTCCAGGCCCTGATACATCTCCCGGGTATTTTCTGCTTTCTCTATCTGTACTTGCACATGCTGTATTTTTAAATAATTCTGATGCGCGTCATCTATAGCCTTTTGTTTCAATCTGCAATAATACCGAATAATGTACAGTACTGACGTCGCAGTTACTTCGAGCTGTGCTCAAGCAACATACTTCTTAAGCTTCAGAAGTCTCATGACGTCTTTCTGCAGGAGTGAGCAGAGAGGACGACATTAATTAAGAATAGCACATAGTAACGCTGAACCTAATTTGTTCGTACATCTCTTCCTTGCTTCTTCATTTGTTTTGCTTTCTCCAGTAACTGGTCTACCTCTCGTTCGGCCTGTGGCACCAAGGTACCTACCTATTTCGCATAGCGAGCGATATTCACCAAACATGTACAAACGTACTCTCTTGATATACTTGTCAATTCTGTCTCTTGCTTTCTTAAGCTCAAACTCAGCTTCTGGTGAAACAATAAGTCGACTGTACACGAGCTAACTGCCCCAGAAGTTAATCAGTCTGCGGAACTTACTGTCTCTCCCCTCAGGAGTTGCCCTTGTGGATTTCGACGAACCAGATTTATCATTCTGGCTGTGTTTCTTCGTTCCAAAGAGCTGTGTAAGTAAATTCCCCATTCTTCTATTCACTCTAAGCACTTGTCCCAAGTACATCCACTTGAATCAAGTCAGACGCTCCTCCATTCTTCCGGCCAAGTTTCACATGCATGGATCCTCAAGGTCGTCAGGGCTGCGGATACAAATAAAGGCATCAAATATTGGACTATCTTAACAACTCGGGGACGGTCCGAATAAATAGCATTCATCTATCACCACTACAAGCATAGGTTGAAGTTGCAGATTCACAGCCAACGGGGTTCTCGCGACTGGAGGAATGGCTTTATTATACTCGAATTGGTCGATTTCATCATGTTCCGTAGGGTATATCTCGATCTCTAGGTTCCACTTTATTGAGTCTCCAAGTTGATCCTGGGTTAGGTCGGTTCTCTGTGTTAAAAGTGCGATTGTAACACTGTTTTAGGCGTTAGGTGTCAGAATCTCTCGTTCATCCTGTGTAGACAACAATGTCGGCCGAAAGCAATGTGCCTACCGATGATGAGGTCTCCTACTTCCGGGCAGATAAGCTGGTGGAGCATTTACAAGAGCTAGAAAAGCACACGGCGGACATTCCGATAGACCGCTTTGTCAAAATGTCCCATGAGGTGGTTAAAATGATCAGAGCATTGGGTTCAGCACTCAAAATGGCGCGAGACGATATTGAGGAGAAGTCCGAGATTTTGATAGTTCGAAAGGGTGAGTTGGAAGAACGGTCCAAGTCTTCAACTAGCGGTACAACAAAAGCGCCTATCAAAGACGGCGAAGGATCCCCACCTGAGAACGAAAGTGAAGATGAAATCCGCTTAACATTGCAATACATGGTGAAGGACGAGGTAGGCATTTTCCCGCTTAATTACCTTTTACGTAGCCGACGCGTATCAAAGGAGTTATTCTTTCTGCAACCAATGCAGATGCGGAGAAAAGTCCACGATATTGAGAAGAGTTCGTTTCATTCTGGCTCTCGAACGTTGCTTCGCATGATGTGGTATGTGGCCGAGCATGGTTTGAGAGCATGTCGATGTTTAGGGACCGTTCTCGATGTGCAGGTTCTTGGACTTTACGTGGAAACTACTCACTGAGCTGTATGATCATCATGACAAAAAACTAAGAACATGCGCCAGCGAAGCTTACGAGTTTGGATTAGCACCTCATCATCCGTGGATGCTGCGGAAGACGATTAGCGTGAGTTGCCGTCCTTACGATGCTTTCCAAGTAGTGAGCTAATATTAAAAGGTGAATTAAATTACAGGCGGCATTTTATGCACTTCCATATCGAGAGGACTTCATGAAGCACCTTGCCGGTGGTGTTGACGACCCTGAGATAATGAATAAATTGCATGCGGCCACGTCTTCCCTTCAAAAGGTCAGAGACAGCTTATGGGCCTTTTATAAGAAACATGAACTGACGGAACTTCCATAGAGAGTGTTACTATAATCGTAGGACGTAGTAGTAGAGTAGCTCGAAGCTTCCCGTGGTTGTATTTTAAATGCCACATTTCTTCTGTGGATTCCAGTTGGGTCAGTAACTATAGACCCTCCGTACACGAAAATTACCCTCGTATTGATGCCTCAGCACTCTTCGGTGCTCTGAGCGAGAGGGCTCCAAAGTTGAGGGTCGAACTATGTTAGGATTTCAAACTTGCAAACCTTCGTCTAGTCAAACCGTTGTGAAGTACCAAGGTGTACACCGTAAAAACAGAGTAGTGTATGCACACGACGTCGTACATTATGAGTCATAAATACCGCTGCGTATTACCGCAGGTTTAAAGGATTGTGGTAAACCGTTATCGTTACTGCAAGTTCTATTCGGTGCAAGGAATCTCGCCGATACTTGGGATCTGAAGTGGTTTGATCTGGAGGAAATATAATGATCCCGCCTGAACGAGACTGTTTCAGTGGCCTATCACAGCCCTTCAGCTCTTTGACTGGTCCTGCTCGAGCTGCTGTGCTTTCATTATGCTTGGGAATCGTCTTGACGCTTCATTTGACGGAACTGCTGCATGTCGTGCTGGGGTACGATGCACTATTGCCAGTAAGTGTTGCTTGGCGTTCCGGAGGACATTAGAAGAAAGCTGTGTATGCTTTGCCTACGCTACAGGTCGATTGGAGCTTGTATGTGGTGTCGCTTTGCGTGTTTCATCTCAGTGAATACTTTTTGGTTGCCCAGTATAATCCCCAGGACCTGTCTTCATCGGGTACGTGGACACATCCTAAACGACTACTTCTTGGGGGAACCGTAATTGGTGTTTTGCAGCATTCATCCTCAATGACAACGCTAGCTATCAGCTAGCACAGCTCTTCTGCTGGGCTGAATATTGGGTGGAAGCTATCGCGTTCCCTGCTATGAAGAGCATTACTTTTTCGGTGTGGGGTATCGTATTTTGGCTGGGGATGGCTGGAATGATAGTAGGGCAGACACTCCGGATTGCAGCCCGTTGCACCGCCGGCTATGCTTTTACTCACTTAGTAAAGGCCGAAAAGCGTGAAGGGCATCGCTTAATCACTCATGGAATCTACCAGTATTTGCGACATCCCGGCTACTTTGGGTGGTATCTATGGTCTCTGGGAATCTGCGTGCTTCTCCGAACTCCTATATCGCTTCTAGTGTTTGCTTACGCTGCGTTTAAGTTCTTCAAGACTCGCATTGCAGTAGAAGAGGAACAGTTGGAGAATATGTTCGGAGACGAATACACGTCGTATAAGAAAAGGACTCCCGTTGGAATACCTGGAATTCAATAGCCTTGTCTTATTCGATCACTCGTTCTACGGTGTTGTGATCTTCAGTTTAGACCGGTTACTACTACCCTTGCTCGGCCTCTTGGAAGACGAAGAAGGGGTATTAAGCCGCGACGTACTCTTACTCCTCCGATTTGACGATGGGGAACCCCGACGACGTATATGTTTCGAGCTAGACGTATGTGCATTCCCTTTTGAAAGCGAGCTACCCTCTTGGGGATTTGAATTCATGTACCCATTGGTAGCCCTTGCCTGAGCACTTAGGTTTGCCAGTCCTGCACTGATTTTGGCTGTTGCAGATTGGGGCCTCCACGTTGTGGGACTCTGCTTTCCTGTTTGATTCTGAGAATTGGCGCCAGGCGCGGCAGCATCTGAAGGTCCATGATTTCCCGATTGAGGCATGGGTACCACACGGATAGGGTGTTGTTGCTGAAGCTTTCCACCAGTCCTCACCTTACTGGTATTGCGATTACTAGGCGCGGCATTCTGCTTACCGACTAGAGGCCAAAAGTCACTGAAATGAGGGTCTTGCTTTGCGCCCGAAGTGTCAGCTTGTCCACCAGACGATAAATATAACTGGCTTTGGTATGGGCCCTGTGATTTCGCATGAGATACTACAGAAGCGGAAGAGGGACGAGAACCAAATCCTCCTCCATGATTTCCCGATTGACGTTCCTGCTTCGACCATTGGCGAGGCGGAGGTGTAGCATAACGCTTGTGCGAATGAGGGTTACTGTGACGACTCCTACTTCTCCCCTCGTTATCAGATGTTGACGGTCTAGATTGGTGGCCGTTGTGGGTACCACCTGATCCTTTGTTGCTCGGGTGTGAACGGTGAGCATGATGAACTTGGCGGTGGTTTGTCAGCGCTGCAGCTGCTTCCCCTCCTACAAACCTCTGAGCTGTAGCACCTTGAGGGTATTGCGGCAATAATACATTATCTCCAGAATTACTACCTGTACTTCTAAACAAGCCGCTACTACTTTCACTCGAACTGCTTTTCGATATCCCCTCCGCTTGCAATATTGGTGCTTCCCCACTTGATGTCGTCTGCTGTTGCGGTAGGGCCTTTGGAGGGCGGCCCCCTCCTATATTAGCACTGCTTGAGTGAGGTCTATTAAGCTTTTTGCTGTGTCTGTCGGTCCCAGGAAACGTCAATTCTCCCCGAAAATTCGAATTGCTCCTCCAGTTTCCGTCATTCCTATCCAAAAATCCGCCATTACCCTCCTTTCCGTTCAGTGATTGGTGATGAGACACCTGGAGAATCGGTTCTAAATTTTGATGAGATTTTTCGCTCCTAAAGCCTTCATCACCCAGTCCCTCTTCCTCGGACTGAATTGGCGGCGTGGGAGGAATGTGATACTTATTGGCTTTGTGCCCACTAGTACCCTCGGTCCCTGAACGCGGACTCTTACCAAAACCCTCGGTGCCGTGGCCATCATGACCACGCTGTTCTTTGTCAACAGCTGCACTTTGGTCAGTGGAAATACTAACTTGGCTCACCATCGAAGCCTCCTCAGGCTTAGAAGTGGAAGAAGCAAATGCGACAGCATGCTTTTCCGTTGTTTTGGCTTCTTTCCACTTGGCTGAGTTCTTCAAAATAGATGTGAGAGCCGCATAAGCTGACTGCGGCCGAGCAGGAGTGCTACCGTGAGAGCCCTCGGAGTTTTGAGAAGTAATGCTTAAGCGCTTGTGTTGACCATTCTCCGTCGACCACCCTTCGGCAGGTTTGATTGCGTTGTAAGACGGAGTAGGCGGTCTTACTGTTGTAGGTCGATGCGTGCGTGGGCTTCGAGGAACATCGTTATGAGATGTATTCTTTCGGGACGGATCATCAATCCATTGCACGCGTCTCCTGGATGTGCTCCTGGCTCGGTCGCGTCTCATTCTTCCATTTGCTGTCATACTACGTAGCTGCTTAGGGTCAACTTGTGCCTGACTGTTCAGGTAAGTATTTGCGAGAAGCAATTCATCATGGTCGTAGTCTCCAGGGCGAGCACCGTTCTGGCGGGCTTGGTCAGCAGCTGCGGTTGCAGTAAATGGACCAAGATGCATAATACTACAACAAACATAGTCTTGGCAACAAAATTCTACTTACACAATATCTCTGGGTCCCAATCGAAGTATCTGCGTGTTTCTGTCGCTGACTTCTTGGAGCCGCGAGCCACCCGCTGTAGGCTTGCATCTAACGCTCTAAGTTGGCGCATAAACCCAGGCTTAGGACAGAGATCCGGTCGCTTGCTTTGCAAGTACCCTAAGGTTTTGTTCAATGTCCTGCGAGAAACCATGGCAACAACGGAACGTGTTCAGTGAATCGACTCGCCTTCCTCAACATAATGTTTGCTTACCACCTGTATTTCAACATGAAATACACTGCAGCGCAAAACGCCGCCCTCGATGCACCGTCAATAGAGTGAATCAATATACTCTCTGCATGCTCATGGGCTTCTTCGACAAAAGCATATATATCATCTAACACGGCGTTATTCTCATCAAAAATAACACAGTTCCCGGATTCAGGCCATGAAAACGTAAGGTATTTCACTCCTGTTCTCTCCCAGGAATTCGGAACCTCGCGACCAACGCAATTAATGATGTGGGTAATTTTGTTGGCTATGATGAATTCCAGGTCCTGTGCTGACTCATAGTCACCTGTACATGCAGGATAAAGGCCATACAGAGGAGCCCGATGAAATTCGACATTTGCGCGCATCTCCGGTCAACGTCTTAACCCGAACACTTACCTAGAAAGAGCCCATCCTTTAACTTGGCCGCCATGGTTCCTTTGATGCGAGCACCCGAGGGTGCAATGCTGTATAATTACCTTTCTGACCTCCTTGTAAACACCACTTCAAGGCCCTCTACGCCATACGCTGCACGTTTCGTGGTCCCCACCCTTCCTCAGAGCTCCACAGCATTGAAGGAACCAGCCGTTCTCTGGTCAAACTCCATTTCATCCAGTAATTCCAGCACTTTGCGATTCATTCACCCCATAAAAGTCCACAAACCAAGTTGGTTGTAAATTCACTGCACGAAATGGAAAAGACCGCAGACTACGGGTATTAAATGCCGCCATGGAGCCGGGCGGACGGCCCGGATGAAAAACCCGGGCTGAGACGATCCGGCTCGTGGATCGAAGCCTTGTAGGTACTCCAGTGCCAAACCCTGGGACTGATGAATAACTAGCATTACTCTCCATCTTGTCATTGATTGAGCGAGGGCCACTTGTTTAGGCGTCGCGCGGACGTCCAGCTGGCAGCAGCCCTGGTTGAAGTCAAGGAAGCGTGGTGCAACAAGATGGTGTTGCCTTCGCTGGTAGATGTAAAAGGTAATCTTATTGTTGTTAAATGAGGCAACTAGCAAACGTCGAGTAAATCTCGCTCTGTGCATTGTCTCGCCGAGAAACTCATACTGCGTAGCCGAGCGCCATTTCCTCTATGAAAATCATCCATCACTTGGCAGGCTCTACATTGTATCCTGTCTCCCTTTAATAAAATATACACTGTTCCTTCAGTTCCCACCTTTCTCCTGAACATCGTTGTTAAGGCCGCTCAGTAGGTACTTAAGGGAAATCACCCATCGTGATTCTGTGAAGTCAGTGTTCAATGCACGCGTAGACAGACTCTTCGATCTGGAACTGCTCGTACACACGGTGTTGGTAAAATTCTAGGTCATGTCAGTTTCCTTCTATTGAGGTGGGCAGGTGCAGGAGCAAAATATAGACGACTTGTCACAGGTGTAGTCTCTAGAATGAGCAATTCCAACAGCGAACTGGACGAAGCAATCGAGTCGTTTGTCCAATCAGATCAGACTGTCAAGAAGGAGCAACAATTGCAGCAGTCGTCTGTGCATGATAATGAAGATGGGGACCTTCCTTTATCTGAGGAAAGCTCAGCTGCAGTGGAGCGAAGGCAGGCTTTCGAGAAAGTGGTGGAACTCATCCCAACGAGGGTAAGCATTCAAAGCATTTCATTCCATGACTTTTTTGGAGGCTATAGTGATGATGTACGATTTTCCTCTTGCAGGTGTCGTTCGCTACTCTGCTTTATCGCATGCGAGAATACTTGACACACAAAGACGTGCGAACGAGACAAAGCTCCATGGAGCTCTTAAGTGACTTAGTTTGGTACCGTTCGTCGGAGGACGGAACTATGTTAAAGCAACAAGAGGTTCCTTCGTTTTTGGAATTTGTCGCGTCAAGATTAGGGGACTTTCCCAGCGTCCGCATGTGTTTGACTATCATCAAGGGTCTTCTACATTATCATTTCATGAAGTTGCCGAAGGAGACTCCTGTTACTATCTACAGGGCGATCTTGAAGGAACTTCATGGTGAGTCTCATTAGATGATCTAATTGCGGGTGGTGTTACTTGTAATCTTTTGAATTTGTTTATCTTCCGTACTACTGCAGTACCTTCAATGGAGCAAGCTCTCAGACAACCGGCCTTTGAGATACTGGATTTCCTGGTCTCCAATGCTGAGGTTCTGGACCAACTAAATGAGTCTTGCATTGATTTCGTGGCCCTCTTTGTGGAAGCAATGGAAGGGGAAAAAGATCCTCGATGCTTGCTGATTTGCTTGCGTATTGTTGAAATCATGCTGCGAAAATGGGGGGCCTATCTTGACGAAATGGCTGAGAGTGTTTTTGACGTGACAGGATGCTACTTCCCCGTGACGTTTACACCACCTCCAAATGATCCTCACGGGATTAAGAAGGAGCACTTAGTCCATGCACTTGAGGATACCCTGACGGCTCATTCCTGTTTAGCCACTTATGTGTTTCCCTTGGCATTGGAAAAACTCTCCTCGACAATCCCTGCTGCGAAAATTGATGCACTACGCCTAATTCGGCTTGGGGTACAGCGATATGGTTTGCAAACCTGTGACAGGTTTATGCGAGATATCTGCGATGCGATTCGCAACGAGGTAACGCATGGTTCGGATGAGAATGTTATTAGTGAGGCCCTAATTTCAGTGTCTTCGATAACGAACGAAATCGGTGCGGATGCTGAGCAAGCTGAGCTTAGAACAAGTGAGAAGGCAAAGTTGGATTACTACTCGCTACCTCCCGCCACAGATCCTGGTCCTACAAAATGCTGGGACGAGTTTGTCCTTCCTTGTGTGAAGTCATCTTTGCAGGAAATAGAACGAGCTGCTGACAGCTTGGTTGGCCGTTCCTCTGCTAGACTCCTTCTGGCGTGCGCCCAGGGAAATGGGTACTCTCTCGCGCGTGTTTTACGAGCTGGATTTTCTATGGTATCGGACCTGTATCATTCCCCGACGGGATCTAAACCTGCTGTCCGCGCTGCCGCTCTTCGTCTTATCGTCGGGTTTGTCGCGTGCATCGACAGGGGTATCGATTACAAAGAAAATGAGCACCCATTCCAGCCTTGGGTAGAGAGTGTGACGGACACGTTAACTTCAGTTCTGTTGCATGGTGACTCAAAGAACAACAGCCAGAACGTTGGAGTTCACGTGGGAGGTACAGTCCGCGAATCGCGCACCTTAGCTGTGCATGGCCTGAGAGATCTCTTGCTTCGTCCTCCGTCTCCACTTATTGGCCACGAGAAACAGTATAAACTTATAGAACAAATGGCAGATATCGTCCTGGATGATCCGGATCATGTTGTACGTGAGAAATGTGCCAAAGCTCTGGCGTCACTCTCCTCTGAAAAGCATCACATTCGTGATGCCATATCTTCTGTGGTGGTTCCAACTTTGGCGTCAGCGATCAACAAACCTTTTGTTGAAAGCAATCAGGAGAAACCAGGAGCGAATGTCTTTGCTACTGCGATAAGAGCTTTGAGGGCTGTTCCCCGTCTCTGCGTTGGTCATCAATTGGTGTTGCCCGTACTGCACCAGCTGGCCGCTCTAGCAATTGAACGTCAAGATCATTTGGCGATCTTACGAGCCACCCAGGTAGAAGAGTCTGTCGTTCAGTCTGTTTGCGATAAGGAGCTTAATACTGACTCAGCAGAGTATGGTATCACCAATCTTCCGCTCTCCTTACGTTGCTCTGGTTTTATTTTATTCACAATATGCGAATTGCTACGTCTCAACGAAGATGACAAGCATGTTGTCAGCACTGTTATTAAGGGAAGAAACGAACCACTACTGGTCGCTCCCGACAAGCACAGCAAAGAGGGTGAATCGTTAATGAATATTCTCCTGCGGTTCCTAGGTGGTCTGGCCTTGAGAAAGCAGCTGCCAGTTCGGGTGTGCAACGATTTTATTTCTCATAACGTGAAGCAGCTCTTCAAACTAACGGTGTCAAATTTAGAGGGAGAGCTCCTTAGCGCATTGTACGCCGATGTTGTTCACGTTTTGATGGCTTCTCCGCATGAAGAACAATCATCTGCATCGAATCTCCTATCGCAGGATGTGGTTCGGTTGATGACCGAAGTAATCCACGGGAACAGCTTAGAAAGCTTTACCGTTTTGCAAATTCTGCTAGTTTTGCTCACTTACGCCCCGCCAGACTGCCTGGTGGAAGTCCACAATCTTACGCTGCTTCTAAAAGAACTTGGGTCAATATTTTTGTCCGTACCAAAGCTGAGAGAAGGAAGTCACGATGAAGACCTGCCTAGTTTATCCAGAGTGAATAATATTTCAGATTCCATCGGGTGGACTATTGCAGCCGTGTTAAACCGGCAAGTAGGGCTAATGAAGCCTGTCCACGGACTTGGTTGCCTCAAAGACGGAATAGCTGAGGTAACTAACCAATTCAACCCATACGGAGGTAATAGACCCATTCAAGCGGTGAAAGGTCTTATTTGGGTAACTAAGGCTTTGTCGATGGTCTCTCATAAGAAGAGCAGGGACCTTATCGAACACTTGTGTCAGTGCATCATGGATGTAACTCTTAACGAAGAAGCTCGCACAACTGCAGCTCAAGGACTGGGGACTATTATCAGAGATGAAGAGCCGCTGACGAGAGACAACGGGTGCTATGTCAATGTGAGTGACTATCAATATATATATATTATCTCCTTGGAGCGTTTAACATTCCTTCTTGTTCGATTTGCAGCCTTTGTATAGGCAAAAATGTTCGAGTTCCATAGCGAAGCAACTTGGGCTATGGAACACGAACTCTAAAGGACTCCCGAAAGACTTCTTGCAGAACACTCAGGATACACTTTCCCCGAGGTTACTTGGCATATGCTGTCTTATGGCTGATGCCCCAGCAACGTTATTGATGGAGTGGAGCTCGAATGGTGAGCTAATTCCCTTGGTTATTGTGGCACTACAGAACGCTTTGAAGGTTAAGGAACAAGAAGAATTGAGTTCCCAGAGGCGTGTGGCGGAGAGTGTCACTGTAGCTGCTCTGCGTGTGCTATCTGCCATAATAGAAAAAGCTGACAGCAGACTTATCTCAATGCACTTGCAAAGCGTGATTCCACCGCTGTTGCGCCTAGCAGACCGGAGAGTGGAAGGAAATCCCTTGGTCCGATCCCGCTGCATTGAAACCCTAATTTATATGACAAGATTACCATATCAATCTCTGTTTCCTTACAAACAGCAAGTCGCCAAAGCACTACTTTGTGCGCTGGAAGATCCGAAACGTGTCGTGAGGCGTCGAGCTGTGACCTGCAGGAATGAGTGGCTTACGATTAGTGCCAGTACATAAGCAGAACGTGGAAGATGTCTATTTTCAGGTGATCTATAGCAACTATGCTCTATTGGAGGGTTTTCATCGGAGAAACCGCACTGGTAGCCTGGGACGAACGACTGTTGTGCTTTCTTGAGGGGGTATCAGGATTGTTGGCAGAACCAGCGGAGAATTTTTTTTCAGCCATGTCCAACTTGTTGAGAACTGCTTGTCCGGATGCGCTAACTTCCATATTTCTTGTTTGTTCTTTAAGTTGGTTAACCTTTTGTCGTTTGGCCTCAATTTCACTCTGTAGGTGTTGGATAAGTGGACGATTCAATTGGGAAATGCTATCCATTTCTTTAGCTTCTTGCCGCGTTTGTGCCTTTTCGAGCATCTGAAGTTCTAATTCGTGTTTGAGCCTTCGCTGCTCTTCCAATGCGCGCCGCCTCTCCGCACGTTCTTCCTCGACTCGCGCTCGCTTGTTCGCTTCCTCGATTTGCTTGATGCGCTGCTCGAATTGTCGCTCCATCTCTTTCTGCCTCCTGTTTTCTTGCAATTGCTTCTGGCGAATGATGTTTTCCTCTTTCAGTGCTTGCTTCTTTCGTTCTTGCTTCGCGCGTTCCCTTTCATCCTGAATCCTGTTTCTATCTTCTCTTTCTTTCTCGGCTTTCTTCTCCGCCAGCTGCTCTTCGGTTGATTTCTGCGCATACACATCGGCCATCATCGATAATTTCCTTTCGATATCTTCCTGGCGCTTCTTGACCGCTTCTTCCCGTTGGCGTTCCTTTTCTGCCAGCACCTCCGCCGCCTCGCGAGCTCTGCGAGCTTCTTCCTTCTTTTCTTCTTCCTGCTGTTGCTTTCGCTGCCGGAGCTCTCTTTCGTTTTCTTCCCGCATCCGCTTCATTTCTTGCAAGTGTTTTCGCTTCTTCTCTTTCTCTTTTTCTGCCAGACGACGCTCTTCTGCAATGGCTTCTTGTACTTGTCTTCGTTCTTCTTCTCGCTTTCGACGAAATTCTTCCTTCTTGTCTTCTTGCATTTTCGTAAATGTTTCATTCATTTCAGCGTAGGATTCTGCAAGTTTTTGCTTCTCCTTTTGACGCATCTCCATCTGTGCTCTTTCATATTCCCTCGCTTGCTCGCGAATCCTTCTTTGATGCTCAGCCAGTTCTGCTTTCTGTTGCTCTCGCTCTTGCTTCTTCTCTTCAAGCTGCCGTTGCAATTCGGTTTTGAGTCTCTGAGTCTTTAATGGACTCTCAAGTTCCTTTTCTTTCTCGCCTAGTTCCTGCGCGTACGAAAGATATAGACCACTTTCTGTACAAGGGTCGAGAGGTTTCGCATTTAAAATGTTAATTCGGGGCATACATTCAATTCAGCTTGCAAATTGGCGATGGTCGACCAAATGTTTTCTCCAGGCTTCACTCTTCGTGGGTTATTCTTACTCAGAGAAGCGGGATCAATACCCTTGGTGGGAGTTTGCATGGTTCCGTCCTTCCCGGTGCTACTACGATTGGAGTCTTGTGCTGGTTCTGCTGCATCGGTAGTTTGCTGCTCTTGTTTATCCCCAGTAGGGTAGCCGTTGGCTGAAGAAGCTTCACTTAATTGCTTTGGAGCTGTCCGGCGACGAGATATAACTCCCGCATGTCGGGCAGCGTCAATCACTTCCTTCAGCGACATTGTCTGAATGGGGGACGAAACAAATGTTCAACAAACATTTCACTCTTGCTAATACTACGGCATGTAATATACCTTGGCTGCAGCAATAGACAAGTTGCCATTGTTCGCGCGAAGATAAGCATCAACGATCTTGTTTGCATCGGCAGGACCATATCTGCTCTCCATCTGTAAAATACTATAGTATTGACCACGTGACAGAAACATAAGAGTGCCACAGTACTTACCCGAAGACGCTGGCAAACTACCAACCGAGCCTTTTGCGCACGCTTCAAGGTGCCGCGCTGGTCTTCCTTCTGTTTAGAAAGCGGCACTCCCACGTATTTCTTCGCAGCACTGCTCATGTGTATACATATACGTTTGAGTTAGTTTTTCCTGCACTACCATCTAGAACTCTCGTTCGTACGCACCTGGAAGAGCTGCTGCGTTTCATCATCGTTGCCGAATCCAATGGTGTAAGAACTCTGACTAGGCAAAAAAATAAGATAAGTAGAGCAATGATAGCAAATGCACACGATAAAATCTGGAAACCTTCTGATGAATTGTCTAACAATTAGACGGTTGACTTCACGTTTTGCGCGCAAATTGCGCCAGACGCATAGACATTTACTGGGCCTCAAATGGCAGTTGGCTTAGTCCGGCTCCGTTTGCCGAACAATGCACATCACTATCCTATAGTATCACACGCTGTGTGTTCCTTACATGTACATGTAACTTACCGTTTACGCCCTTGGTCTCGATTCTGCGGCGTTGGCCACTTGATCCGTTGCTTCTATTCTGGGTGTTCCAAAAGCGTAACCAATGAATGTACCGGAGGGAGGAATTAATTTCTATTCGCCTTTTCCGGGTGACTAGCAGTGGGAAGTGGAGTGTTCCTGAACAACTAAATAATGCCACTGCTCAGTTAATTGGAAAGAGCCCGGAGTCAATGTGTTGACACGTTAGCTTCAACAATATTACCCCTTCTATGACGATAGGAGAGGGAGTAAATGCCGGGGAAAGATTAAACTTGGTTCTTGTGTTTTTATTTTACACACAATGTAACAAGTCCAATAGGTTTAGTATATAACAAGCTTGCAAAGTTTGTGATCGTATCCGTTGCGCCCTTTCTTACTCGGAATGAGGATGGGATTCCGCTCGTTGGAAGGATGAATATAGTTGCGGGTCCCTCCCGTTGTCCATGTTAATCATGGCTACCACAATCCAAACTGTAACTAATGCGAGAAGCACACCGGTCCATAAGAAGATCTGGAATTGTTGAATGTCATGTGAGGAGTACTTCTTGACGAATTCATCGTGCTCGTGTAGGCTTCTTGCGAAGTTTTGGCTCGCACTTCCACCCACAGTAAAATAAACGAGAGCACTAGAGTGTTTCTCTTTGATTGCATCCATGAGCATGTTGATAGCGTTACGTTGCACTTGTTGCAGTGAGCGCTTCTTCTCTAGATCGAGTATGTTCTGCACACCAATAGATACTCACTACGTGACTTCACCAACAAGATATGGCAGACAATTATCCGCATCTTACCTCTGTACCAAGAAGCCCGGCATGAGTAAGTCCCGGTAAATGAGAATCACTACCAGAGCTCTGTCTCAAGTGCTCAATAGAGCTTAGGATGGATACAACCTCAAGCATGGCTCGTCGCGAGGCTTCATCCGTTAGATCCAGGGTAACAACACCGTTTCCAGTATCGATGCTAACAGCTTTGCAAGTATTGCCGCTACTTTGCTTCCCTGTTATTCCAACCGATTTCAATAAGTCCGGGCTTACAGATTTGCCGCAAGCGGACAGCGACACACCATTGTTCGTGTGAGCTGTGTGTCCGGCAACTCTCGCGCTCCAGCTCTGGGATTTTGACGAGGTGTCGCAGTCTATCAGAAAGGGAGCAGCGGCCCTACCTTTATGATGTATCAAAGAGGAAGTCGGTGGGAGCTTATCGCACATGACGACGTCCGCATCCGGTTCATTCAACAAGCCTGCAGTGTCTTCGAGAGGAACTTCCCATGCTTGTAGATCCTGAAGCGGTGCAGATACCACCACCGCATGTTGAATCTCTTGGGCAAGGTTCTGTTTATCCGTTCCTCTATGCTGACCTAGTTGAGAACTCCTGCTGCTCGAAGAGGAAATGGGTAGAATCTCTCGCAACAGATCCTGTGCATGCTCAGCTTGTATAGGGCTGAGGCCGCAGGTGCTGCCGCTGTCCTGCTGCGTCTCACAGCGCTTGGACACATATCCATATCCCGGCTGAGCAACCGTGTTGTGCACTAGCAAACTTGCTGTTACCAGAACAGTCTGTAAAATAATTTGATTCAATCGCACAGTCGAGTGAACCATCATTGTCTCCACCTAGGCGTGTCGTGTTGGAGAACACCCTCCAGAACTGGCGTCTATTGTGCAATTTCTGAGTCTCCACTCGACTCCTCGTGGTCCGTCTGACGTGCGTTAATCTTCCACTATCAGCTGCGACATCTCGATGCCAATTGATACAGCGTACATCTCTTTTCTGGCATAGGAAAGAGAAGATCTACAAAAAGTGACAAACAAAAGTTGAGGTTTGACTCGGGATATCTGGCAGCCACTCACGCAGGGTTAGTCTCATTGTTTACCGTCAGAGTAAACTTTCTTGTATGGGGAATAAACTGTTTATCAGTTAGAATTCTCTGCCAGATAGTTGGGATTTCTGTAATACTCGAAAGAGAAGAGAGATTAAGGTAAGCAGTCAGCCACCCCTATCGCGGAGAGACAAAAAGGATCGAGGGTGCTCGTAAGGGGAAGGACGCAGGGGGCGAGACGCGCAAGGGTCAGGCTGGTCAGGGAGCTTGGGGCTGACACCAAAGCTTCCCTTGTATACCCTTTGATATGAGCTCTATGGACAGCCATGATGACCAAATATGGATACCCACAATGATAGAGAACATGTTCAAGTGTATGGATGGGAAATATCCGGAAAGAGAACGCTGTCGACGGTAGTTTGGCTGCCGAAACCTGAGAGGGGAGGGTTGTGGTACTCATGCGCAGTAATGTATAAGGTGGCGACACTACGATATTCTTTATAGAGGGGTTTTTCTCCAATGGAAGCAGTGTTAGACTGCTTGGCTGAATCAAGCGTTTGCCCCCAGTTTACCACCCGTGAGCGGTCTGCCAGATTTCGTTCACAATCACATCGTTTAATGTTTACGCAGATGGTGCGTTATAGCAAGGATCCATCGGATGAGGCCAAGGGTAAGCAATTTTTATACTTTGTTTCATTTTACGAATCCCTCGCCTTACCTGCACTTCCTGTCATGCAGCCGCCAAGACCCGTGGAAGCTACCTGAATGTACACTTCAAGAAGGCCAGAGAAGTCGGACATGCGTTGAAGAACATGAACTTGCCTAAGGCAAAGCATTATTTGAATGAAGTGCTTGAACACAAGCGTGGTGTACCCATGCGCAAATTTACTGGTGGCTGCGGTCGCAGTGCTGTAGGCAAGCAGGAGAAACATGCTCCGGGCAACGCTGTTGCTTTCCCGACGAAGGCTGTTAAATTCTTCCTGGATTTGATCAGAAACGCTGAAGCTAATGCCGAAGTAAAAAATCTAGATACGGAAAAACTCAGAATAAGCCACGTGCAAGTAAATGCGGCACCCAAGACCCGTCGTCGTACATACCGTGCGCACGGACGTATCGGGCCGTATTTGGGACATCCTTGCCATATTGAACTCATTTTGAGCGAACCTCATGCTGTGGTACCCAAGCCGGAACCTTCCCCGAGGCCTATCAGCAGGAAGCTTGCAGCAAAGAAGCGTGTAGCTGTTGGCGGTGGCCACTAAGGCGAGACTAATTACTCTGACGGTACAGACCCATTGAGCTAATATTTACATGAGCAACAATTCATTTGCTTGTCTCAATTGTATTTTTTAGAAGTTTAGTTTGTTTTCAATGTGGGTACACATAAATGACAGGTTCTGACGCGCTCTGTGGGCCGCATTCTCAGAAAGATTCCTATTGTTGCGCTCGCAAGTCACGTGAGCGGTGCATTTCAGTGCCACGAGTAAACTCTGGCTCTTCATTGTAGTAGATATTGGTATATAGTTCATCCAAAGGTGGTTGTTGTCCCTCTTTCGCCGCCTTCAGTTCATCTTGTACGTAGTTCCTTAATTCTTTTTCCTTCTCTTTTAGTTCTTGTTCGGTTGCAAAACCCGCGTCCATAATCTTACTTTTCAAGAGTTCTATAGGATCCCTGTTCTGCCTAATGTCTTGCACTTCTTCCCGTGTACGGTATGTCAAACCTGGGTCAGACATAGAATGTCCATGGTAGCGATAAGTTACTGTCTCTACAAAGAGAGGCCCGTTTCCGTTTCCTGCGAACTCTTTGGCCCACTTAAAACACTCCTTTACAGCAAGGACATCCATGCCATCGCATCTAACCCCTGGAATGGCAACTCCACCTTGCTTATAGTAGTCAGGATTGCATGAGTGGCGATTAATGGATGTTCCCATTCCGTATTTGTTGTTTTCGCAAACAAGTATATTGGGAAGGTTCCAAAGTTTTGACATGTTGGCCGCTTCCCAAACCTGCCCTTGGTTGGCAGCACCGTCCCCGTACATTACGACGCTTACAGTGGATGGCCTGAAGGACAATGTTTCTCTTTGGCAGTAGAAACTAAGATATTGAAACTTAACAGATTTAGGTCTCAACTTACCACTGACCCTTCGTTCTGTACTTGTTAGCGAATCCAACACCGCACCCAACAGGTACTTGTCCTCCAACGATACCGAATCCACCCCAGAATCTATTTTTCTTGGAGTACAGATGCATCGAACCGCCTTTTCCTCGGGAAGAACCGTTCGAAAATCCGAAAAGCTCAGCGAAAACACGACTCGGAGTATCACCACGAGCAACGCTTATACCGTGGCATCTGTAAGCGGTCGTGATATCGTCGTCAAACGTGATACCGCCACGTAAACCAGCGGCTACCGCTTCCTGTGTTAACCACAAACATAACACAATTCCCAATTAGAGAACGAGAAAACGCCGTTCTATCGTAGCGTACCTGCCCATCAGACAAATGGCAAAAGCCTCGGATATTGCGTGCCTGCAAATAATGGGTTTAATTAGGGAGGTTAAAGGGAACAAAAAGCATGCTTCAGACTCCACCATTCATACCTTGTATTCATTGTCACATGTGATCTCCATACGTCGAATTATGTACATCAGCTCGTGGTAACTGAGGAGCTCCTCTTTCGTAGCTGTCGACGTATTAGAAGGTCCATCACACACTGCGCATAGAGGCCATTTCAAGGTGAAATGACGCTTGGATGGTGGTGCCAGGAAACATGCCATGCAGACTTACAATGTGTCTCGTGCGGCGTCGTCAGATCGAAAGTCGCATTCGCCTCGCTGGCAAAACCTCGTGATGCTAAAGTGGACAAAGGACCATTTTGCACAGCCTTAATGGAATTCGCAATTCTGGGCGCTGCCGCGGTGCAACGCCGGACAGCGCGGGAGAGATGTTGCTGCATAGTGGCGGTATGGAACCCACAGAATCCGGATATACGAGCGACAAAAGGAACGCGCAATGAATGTACTCTCCGATACTATAAATTTGACAAAATTCACGATGAAATCGTCTGGAAGGCTTTCGGGAAGATCACCAGCAACACGACAAACATTCCGTCGTGTTGCCAGTTCCAACAAAAGATTGTTTCCTCCGGCGGCACTACAAAAAATTCAAATCGATTTGAAAAATGAGAAGAAGCGAACGTAATTGCAGCGTTGTTATTGTACGAGCACGACAGTATTCAGGCAAGAACACAGCGGTGTATACGACCTACGTAAAGGACCAATTTGGAGGAGTGACGGCGTAGTGCGGCATAGTCTCCACCCCTTCAGGAAACAAACATTGCACAGTTGAAGGAATCCAAACCTTGATTCCTCCTCGTTTCCTTTGCGTATACGCGACAATAGGGCTGTTATACCGCAGTCATGTCAGCGTATAATGCGCGTCGTACGACGGGTGCATCCTCCATTGGAGGATCAAGCGTACAGTTTAGTGTATCGCAGATGCAGGCTCCTGGATTCCTCGTAGCTTCCCAGCACTCAAAGCGCAATAGCACGGGGGAAGATATTGATTTAAAGATGCGCCTACGAGCACTTTGCCAATGGCTACAAGGGTTAGATCAAGACTACCCTACGGAGAATTTGAATGAGGTATCAAAGCAGCTCGTGGAACGTCAGCTCCTCAAACACAACGATAAAGTAAGCGCGCGCCCGCGTCGTCCTTGTTTGTTTTCAATTCCTCACTCCTATGTTGGGTTGTGACACGTATTGGAAGAAG
This sequence comes from Halocafeteria seosinensis, assembly GCA_001687465.1. Classification (NCBI taxonomy): domain Eukaryota; class Bigyra; order Bicosoecida; genus Halocafeteria; species Halocafeteria seosinensis. Next base: position 13,110 of record LVLI01000288.1, on the reverse strand, counting down.
TAATCTTGTTGAGTTGCTTTGATCTCAATGACTTTCAGGATGTACGAATGCTAGTGGCATGCTGTATTGTTGATATTCTGAGAATTTATGCCCCGGACGCGCCGTACAGCGATGTGCAGCTGAAAGTAAGCATTGAACTTCTTTCGAAACAGGGCCTTTTTCTCTCACATACACGTTTTGTTGTGCATAATTGCAGGATTCTTTTGAGGTAATCATCGCCCAATTGCGAGAACTGAACCAGTCAAGAACTACCGAGGAATCAACGGATGATCTTCAAGAGCTACAGCCCACGGCGTCGGCTCGATACGAGCTCGCGTTTTACTTGCTGGAGAGTCTGGCAACTGTAAAGTCATGCATCCTTCTTGTTCATCTTGCAACGAAAGACTCAAATTATGAAGGATATTTACTAGACTTGTTTGAGTGTCTCTTGGAGACCATCCAGCCAAATATGTCGACGAAAGTAGAGGCCTTTATGGTGGATGTCATACTAGCATGCATAGATGAGATGGAAGAAATATCTCAGTCGATTCTCTCCTGCATTCTCAAGCGGACGCTCCCTAAGTACAAGGTATGACTATCCGTGAGAATGTGTATGGTATCCTTTCTCTTGTATATTTACGAGTCTTGTGCCGTGCAGAACCAGAACCCTGCAGCTTACTCTGTGTCCAAACAAGTAATTTCTCGCGCTGCAGATCGGCTGCAGCCTCCAATTTCTGAGTTGGTTAACGCTGTTCTAATAACTGGGGACGGCTCAACTACAGAGAGCGACATACGTGATAAGCAACTTGTTTTCGATATAGTGTATGAACTGCATTTGATCTCGCCACAACTTCTACTGTATGTGATTCCCGCGGTGACTCAAGAGCTGCTAGTGGATGACGCCGATGTCCGGTTGGCTGCGGTTCACTTGCTTGGTGATCTCTATTCCAGCGAAGCTACCTGTCTTGGAAATTCGTACGCGAAACAGTTTTCCCAATTTTGTGAGAGGTTCCATGACGTCGATGCTGATGTTCGCCTACATGTGGTCGCCGCTGGAGGGCGGATCCTCAGTGCTCATAGCCAATTAGTGACCCAGCTAGAGCCTCACCTAAAGAAACGACTACTGGACTACGAGAAGTCGGTTCGTTTAGAGGCTGTTCGTGCAATATGCGACGCCGCTGCGGCGTCTCTCAGCTCGGTCAGCATGGATTTACTGGTTTCTGTGGGAGATAGGACCCATGACAAGGTACCCGATGTCAGAAAAGAGGCAGCAACGGGGCTTTCACAGGCATTTGGTGCTCACATTCCTGCTCTGTGGGAAGGCTGTTTGGAAAACTATAGCGTTTCAGCAATGTTCGGAAAGAATACCAAGAAAGCTACCAAAGGCAACAAGCAAACAGAAGACCTTGATGAGACCGTACTGGACATCAGATGCTGCATTCCCCTGGATGGTCTGACTGGTACCACTGCCGAGGATTTCGGTGTGCCGGGAGACAAATATGATCCACTAAAAAAGCTATGTTGGGTTCCGAGTGCAATTCTGTCAATGTACACACAGCCAGAGGCTGACATACGACAACGAATGCTGCAGCTTTTAGATCATATTTTGCTGCCGCAAAAGCTGTCCGAAGAAGGTCGGTCACGTGGTATCATGCAGCTCTATGTCTCTCTTGATGATTCTGCACGCAGTGCACTCAAGGCTGTTTTCCGTGAACGCGCTCGTAACCAAATGCTTGTTAACACGTTTCTGAGCTCCCGATCTCAACGAGGTAAAGATTCTTCAGGAGAAGACAGGCTGGCATGGTCAATCGAGCAACTTGCCGGCTCTCAGACAAAGGCGAAAGAAAATTTACGCCATCTATCGACTATGAAAGATCAACGTATCTTCCACAGAATGAAGACTATGGCCAACGTTTGCTCCACAGCCGAGTCTTTGACGTTTGCTAAGACAGATTTATTCGAACGAGTAGGGAACAAAAGTAATACTGTGGAAGTCTTAAAGCCACTGTGGAGGAAAACTGCGATGCATACTGTTACCATTGATATGATACCTCATTTGGCGAGAATCATGGCACGTTGTATTGAAACAACACAGTTTAAGCGCGGAGAGTTTGACGTATTTTCGACTGAGTCTTTAGGTTTGATCGATGACCTCAGTTCGTTTTTTCCGAACCTACTGAAGGATACCCTGGACGATTTCCTCCAGCTACTGCCACGTTGCAAAGGCCCTCAGCTTGAAGTCCTTGTTCGAATCTATGCCAACCTTTCTACACAGATCCAGGAATCGGGATCCGTTTCAAGCTTGGAATCTTCCCTCAAGGACATTATTCTTCTTGAGACCGATATCGGAGACTATTCTTGGTGTATCAAGGTAGTTAAACATGCTACTCGGGCGTTCATTAAACTGAGCCATTCTTCCGAAGATGCGCTACGAACACTATTTAACGCAGTGCGCGGCAAAAACAAACTCATGACTCTTACGGATACGTTTGAGAAGCAGTTTCGAATCGACCAAGAGGAACACGATACTGTCATGGACTCCGAAAGCGAATCTACGATCCGAGGGAGCGATGGCTCTAAGGGAGAGTCATCCAAAAAGCCTTTTGTCTTGTTGGTTTCACGGCTTGTGATGTTATCTGAGTTGTTGCTTTGCGATCCCTCCGTCGCTGTCGGCGAACTTCCCCAGCTACTGGACACACTTCAGAAGGACATCGCTTTGTCTCCTCTCCGGCAGCACTCCGCGAGCAACATACCGTCGAGCAATAAGCCGACTGTCAAACTTCAGGCCGTCGATGGCTCCGTTCTACACTGTCCGAAGTCTAGTGTTTGGTTGGACCAGAGATTCTGTCCTCATGATGTACAGGATGTCACATGGTCGGGAGCAGCGAGAGCTATGGCAACTAAGTGTATGGTAAACGTCTGTAGGGGTATTGCAAAGTACTATTCTGCGCGCACCATTTCCTCCGACGAATGGATTTTATCTCGGGAAGAGACGAACGATGTCTTTAGACGTATTGTAGAAGCTCTTTGCAAAATTTGTGAGACTGATGGTCAACCACTTAGTGGCTGCGAACTTCGCCAACCCGATTCCTCGTTGCTGAAGATTGTGGCTTCCCAGGGACTGACGAGAATAGCAGCATCTACTCCATTTGACTCGTTTTGCACTCAACCCCGCCCACTAGTGTCTGTGGGTGAGTGTTTGATTGATAAGGAAGTTGTCGTGCGACATAGCGCTTCTCGGCTATTAGTGAAACTGTTTTCGAATGGGTCTCTGAAACCGATCTTCCTTTCATGGCTTTCCTTGTCAGCAGCTGACTCATCAAAAGATGTCAAACAGCCAGCAAGGTCACAGTTACGTGTCACTATCCCTAAGTATCGAAAGCTATATTCAACTCTGGTCGAGAGGAATAACAATAGCGATGAGTCTGTCCAGCCTAGGCTAGCTCAAATGTCTCCAGACTACAGTTTCCCAGTGTTACTGTATATCCTTTCTCACTTGTCTAATTTCCCTCCTGAATCAGCCTGGACGAAATACGCTGTGGATAAGGACCTGGCTACTTCTGCGTTCAAGTTTCAGTTATGCTGCTTATCTGAGCTTGTTGTTCCTTTAACAGCGCGTCCCCTTACGCAAGGGAAGAGTAATACCGGTGCTCCAGACTCTCTAAGTTTCTTGATGCACATGGCCACGGTGATTCTCAACTGCGAAGATGCTTCTTATCCCCCCAACAAACGCATTTTTGCTTGTGCCAACTTGGCTCAACAAATTCTCAAAAACAAATTGCGGCGGGCCGACCAGGTGTCCACTATTGCCCCACAAGTTTGTCTTCCGACGAATCTTTTCAAGCAACGCAGTTCCAAGAACACGACAGGCACAACCCCCACCGCTCACAGGGCTCGATTTGAAGTGAATGTGGGTGATATCAAAACACCCCCAAGCAGGAATTACATCCAGGGGAAGCAACATCGTGAACAGTTAGCTGTGTCGCAAACTCAGAGTGGCCTCCAGACTAGTTCTCGCTCCTCCAGGAAGGCGCGAAGGAGGTTGGTTCCAACGTCTAGCAATGTTGAAACAACTAGTACACTGGAATCCAGCCAGGAGACAACGTACAATGAGGAAAACGAAACCGGTTGCGTCACTGCCGTATCTCAAGAGAGTTCTTTTGGGGCTAGTCCAAACGTCTCCCATAACGTCGTGACTGGACAACCAACCGCAAAGCATAGTGTTCGAGATAGTGGGCGTACATCCACCCGCAAGAAGCGAAACATTGCGAAGCAAGAAAGCGTACAAGATCACAACCCAAAAAAGGGACGTCCTCTGGGTAAAGAGAACGAGCTCGATGAAACAGATCGACCACGGAGAGGTCGCCGTCCCGTCCAGCGACTCGTAGATGGCTTGTAGTTGCTCTTGGTTACCGTGCAACGGTTGCGACAGAAACTGTGTATTTCACTCAAGAATACACGTACATCAACCGGCTCACTCATATATTGTTAACTCAACGGATACGTCCGTGTGATCTTACCCTGTGTGCTTCCCAAGTGTTGTAGAAATCGTATAGTGTGTTCATATGCTATCAAACACTAACAGTTAACCAGAGAAGCCATACGGTAAAACACCTCAGTAGACCTCTGTGCGGCCACTGCTTGCAGCATTGAATGAGCTTTTCTGCTTGGTTTGACGCTTCTAACTGCTTCTCGAATTCGATACCCTGAGCAAAACCACGAGGAGGAAAATCAGTTGTATCAATTGAGTTGAATCTCCAAAATACGGGGTAGACTACCATTCATCCACAAGAGAGCCGACTACCCGTGGTACAGCGGCCTGTCAAGCAGTGAAAATGCAATTCTCGCAGGATACAACGGAGCCAATAGGTGGTGCTATGGCATTTGAAACAAAGTAGGATATTTCTGCAGTATTTTTTACTTGTGGGTCACGCTTTGGATGGCGTGGACAGTTGCAGAGCTACCCTGTTCGATATAAAAGTTCATAAGGTGCATATGAATGACCTGCTATGAATTCACCCTTCTATCGCCACCGTTAGTCAATTTAAGGCTGCATTGCTGTTGGGGTGAGCCACACAATACCAGTTGGTGCCAAAAAGGTTCTCACATGCGACTTCAACAGCCAGCCGTCGCAACTCACTCGCAAACACTCACACGAGCTCGATCTCGCTGGGTGTGCGAATTTAACGTGTTGCTTGCACGTAGTTGAATAGGCGAGTAGATTGGCAACCATACAGCGTTGTTTTGAGAGCATCGCGCCTATCCTGTGTAATAGATAGAGGACGCGCGAATTTGCTGTGCTGTTCGTCGGTACTTCGTTGCGCCTTTTCTCGCGTCGAACGCGAGCGTTGACGTTTGAAGTCTCTTCTTGTCCACGAAGAGTCCGGTATTCAGATTTTTAGAATTTTTATAGCAATCTCTGTTGTTAAGTCGCACCCCCATACATGGACTTCTGAGTGTTTTATGTAGAGATTGGAGCAGGCACAAGAAGCACAACCGACAGCACGACCGGATTGAAGGCCTACGTGCACCTAACATTGCTTGGCGCCCCGATCACTCGAGCCTTTGTGGAATCAAAATGTCCTCTCCCACACCTCCACCATCCCCTCGGAAGGATGCACCGGCTCCCAAAGCTCCCGGAGCTCAGCCTCCACCGAAGCCCCCTGGACAACCTGAAAACAAGAAAGTCCCACCGGCTCCACCAGGATCGCAACCAAAACAAAGTGCGACATTGCAAGAACAGAAAAGTTCCCCTCAACCCCCTCCGAAACCGATGTCTTCGAAGGCTGCTCCCCCAGGCCAAATGCAACCTGGCTCCCAGCCTCAAAGCCGGAAGCCGCCCGCTAGCTCTGGAGCGTCGTCGGATGGTTCCGGAAACAAATCTACCCCTGCGCCTCTACCACCATCGGCAAAACCTTCAAGCAAATTGCCTGCCCCTCCACCTCCAGATGGGAAGTCCTCAGGTGCCACATCCAAAACGGAGAGTACGTCAACTCCCAACAATCCTCCAGCACCTCCACGGGTCAAGTCGGCAAATCACGATGATACAGGGACTAGTCGAGGCGCTCCCGCTCCCCCTCCTAAACCCGCTGGTCAGCCAAACAAATCTATGAATGGTGGACCTGTTCCCCCTCCGAAGAAAGCGCAACCGTCAGTCCCTTCGCAAACGGGAGGGACAGCAGGTAATATTTCCGTTCCTGCGCCTCCGAAACCAACGGGCGCTTCGGGCGAAAATCGAAGCACCCCAGCACCACCACCTCCACCCAAAACATTGTCTCCGGGGAACACTATCCGAACACAGCAACAGGCATACCCTGCAAAGCCGTTTGTTGGTGGTACTGAGGCCTCTGAAGGTTCTACAGAGTCCGCTGAACAGTCATATGCTATGGCACGTGCGATAGAAGCTTTAACTTCTCCTCCGTCACAGCCGCGGAAACCGGCCCAGGCAACAACGAAGGGAATTTCAGAGTCAGTTTCGACCGGGGGCAGCGCTCCTGCTCCTCCACCCCCTCCAAGAAGCAAACCCACGGGGTCGCCGAAACCACCGCCATCATCGTCAGCTAAACCTAGCGATCCAAGTACCTCGTCTAGTCCTCCACGACCACCCCCTAAAGTTGGTGCACAGTCACCCAAAAAACCGCAGTCTGGTCCTCCTGTTCATCCTCCACCGGTAAGTTCTCATGTGGGAACGTCGCGCTCACAGGGAGACGAAGAAACCCACGAGACACATTCTATGTCGACGGAGAGGTTACAACCGGTTCCTCCTCCAGGAGATAGTTCCGATGAAGAGCCAGCACCTCCACCACCTGCCAAAGGATCATCTCCCGTTCCGCCACCTAACGATCAGGACTCTTCGCGACCCATCAGCACCACTTCTTTCCAACGTGCATCGAAGGCCAGCACGACCACTGCCCCTTCCCCGCCTCCTGCACCTGGAGTTGACGCTGGTGGCAAGTCTTCCAAAGCACCACTCAAAAGTAAACCTCCTCCTCCTCCCCGTAGCCGAACTCGAAGTAAGGAGTCTCCAACCGAGAACAGTGATGCATCAGGAATGAATACTGAACAATACAACTTAGCAGAGCAAGCAAAGCAACAGAGAATCGAATCTGTGCCAGAGAATAATGATTTGGAGATGTCGCAGGCAATAACCGGCTCAGAACTGAAGCAGGATGACCGAGTCGAAGGACCGACTAACAGTGCTAAAGAGACAACCACAGCCGGTCAGTCGCTTAGAGGCACGCGCCTTGGTCATGCTGGCAGGGAAGCATCTCGTTCTGTGGAAGAGGAAGATGCTGCGACCAGCGGGGGAGGGACGCGACCGAAGGCAAGAGCGGAACCTCCAGAAATTTCGCCGCAATCCATTCCTCAGCACGCCAGGCGAAAGCGAGTTTCTAAGAAGAAGGAAGATGAGCATTCTAGAAGACGGAGCCTTGGGGAACCTTCGATTCAAGACTTCTTATCTCAATTGAGTGTTTCTTCTCCGAGGAATAGCGAGAGCATCCCAAGGAGGACACCACGACTTTCTTTGATCCCTACTATAGAGTTTGGGGTGCAGCCTAATTCGGTAGCGGGAGATAGAGATAAAGATTCGGAAATCATGCTTCTAAAAGACCAAGTGAAAGAACTGGAAGACAAATTATCAGAAGCGTTATCCGCTCAACGTACCGGCAATGAAAGCACAGCCTTAAATTCTTGCGGTAACTGTAGCGATGTAGAAGCTAAACTGCAGGAAGTGCGTCGCGATCGCGATCTCGCAATCCAAGTAGCTTGGAAAGCTCAGGATCGACTAGACAAATTAGAAAAGAAAAGTCCTCGTTCCCCTACTGAGAATCTCGGCTCTTCACCGGCCGGTCCATTCCCTGAGGTCTCGAGCGAAAGAGCGCGGCCTGACGGAGAGAAGACAGCGAAACGTTGGAGGGAAGCTAAGAGACAAAAAATGAAGAAAAGTAAGAGCAAACGAAGTCCTAATCGCGGCAAGAAAAGCACCGGAGATGGAAAAGAGAAGGGGCCGGAAGCCGATGGGGCTGGGTATTCTTACAATGGGCAATCATTGAGGCGTTTATTGCTCGAAGCGTCTAGTGAGTCACCTGCAGTGCGGTTTGGACCCTATGTACTGCAGCAGGAGCAGATCAAGAATGATTCAATAGTGATCGAGAGTGAAGAAGCGTGGCCGGGTGACATTGACCAATGGTAGGGAGGGGCGCGCAGTTACCCGGAGTCTCCTGGGGTCGTAACTTCGCCGAGCAGCATCCCTTTGAGTTGCTTCACAACTGGATCTTCCTTTGATCCCAGCGCATAATGAGAGCTTCTCGCTGGAAGCTGTCTCAAATATTGTCGATCCGCTAGTTTTGTGTATCGATGCAGTACCGCCTTGTCAGTGGATACTGAGGGATCCTTAACAAAGTCGTATAATCTCTCTGGGGGAAGGACACGAATTGAAGTTCTTCTCTGAAAGTAGTTGGTAATGTTTCTTATGTCTCTCATCAAGAATTCGTCGGCTCGCGGATGCTCTCGCTGTACTGCCTGTGCCACATCTATAACCCACACCTTTTTATCATACCAAAGAAGGTTTCGTTCCGATAAATCCGCATGGACAAGCCTACAGCGATGGTACAAAGCGCAAATGATTCTAGCTACCTGGTAATAAATTTTTTGCCACTGTTTGTCCGACAGTTTACCGGGGTCATTAGTTTTCCCCCTCCCAACTTCATGTAGCTCGGGAGCCGGCCACCCATCAACTCCGATAAAGGACTGAAGTAAAATATGCTTGCGAGCTAACAACGGTTCTGGACAAGGAATACCCGCTCGATAGATGCGACATAAGTTGGCGAATTCTTTCTTTGCCCAAATGGTTATAATCTTCCTCGGACTTTCCTTCTTGAGGTTGACATGGCGGAAACCTGCACGCCAGAGAGAAATGAGACACTGTCAGTCTCGTATCAACAGGCGTTGCTCATAGACTTACGCCTGTCACCAGTGATGTAATCCTTCCTATTCTTGAATTCATTCAGGGTAGTGCGAAAAATTTTCACAGCCACAGCCGCATCTTCTCCACTGCGCATCTCAGTAACTGGTTGGGGGACTATGTGATACAATTCTTCCCCTGTTCTCGCTTCATGGTGGTCACCTCCAGGACACTCGACACACACCGCAGTCTCTGGATGGGTTTTTGTACATTGTTCGTCTTCATCGTCAAACCCAACCTCTTCATCCTCTGCATCTACAAAGCTGGCTGAATGTCGTCCAGCGGCAGCCTCTTCATTGTTCGATGATGAGGCGTCATCTTCTGTGGCTTCCCCATCATCAATAGCGTCCACAGACGGATGCCATCCCTCGGCAAAGTAGATATTTGCCTCCTTTCCCGCCTTCACGCAGCCGTGAAGACGGTCGATCAGTCCATTGTTAACGAGCTTAAAAACTAGCAACCTTGTTCGCTTATCCATAGCCCCTTCATGGGTAGAAAATTCTTCGCGTTCAACTCTATGACCGCCCGAATGCCCCTTAGCAAGAGTTCGGTTCTTGCTTAAACGCCGCCTCAAATCGTTATATACAGTGGTTCCAATGCGTAGTCGTTCGCCGCCTCCTTCCGCGCTTAGTCTTCCACCCCGAGGTGAGTCGAACGTTAGATCCCCCACCATTTCGGGGAATTGTTGCTCCAGATCGCGAGCATTGCGTCTTCCACATATGGCAGAATCATGTTTCGTCATGGTCTTTGTGCTTCCTCCAGCCGACACAGTATGTATTTGAGCTCCCTTGAGTCGTTGAAATTCTCGTTCATCTTCCCAATCCTGGAGGTCGGTATCATGCGGTTCAAATGTTTGGCCTTCCTGTTCCGCTTCCCCCGATAATGGTTTTCGATGTTCGTTACCATAATTAACCCACTGATCTTCTCGGGTGCGCAAACGGACTGAGTAAAGAGCCGCGTACTAGATCACACGAGTTGCGAGATGGGTGTAGTGAGCGACGCTTACCTTTGCCTTGCGGTTGTAAACGTTGACTACGACTATACAGGGCCCCTGATTCTTCCTGTTCTTGGATCTGTAGCGCTATTGCAAAATCGTTATCCGCTGCGAGAAAAGACAAGGCACAGTAAGACAAGCCACATCAGTGCTCTAATTTCCATGACATACTCTCCGTCTCATTGCTCCTATCCCGACAAGTGACGTGCCCAATCTGGTCTTCAGAGGACGCAACGTTGCTATTAAGGACACGATCCGTTCGGTTGACGGTGCTATCGTCTCCAACTGGTGATCCTGAGTCATCATCACACACTTGCCCCTGGTTCCGGTTCTGCCCGTCGTAGAACCTTTGCAATTTCATAGCCAGCAAATAGTCCGAATCCTCCCCAGCTTCTTGATCCTGCTGCTGCTGACTTCCGAAAAGCCTCTGAGCCAAAGTCCGACCCGAACCAACCTCACTTTGTGCGTCTTTCTCGCGCAAGGAGTGTTCCCTGGCTGACATATGGCTTGAACCAGAATTGCCGTGTTCACCGATAGTCGCATTTCCACCACTCTCTTCCTCCAAGGAGAGTTTCTCTGCCAGTTGCTGACTCCGAATAGCTTTAAGAGAGGGCGAGCCACTCGGAAAAGTGTGTTTGGACTGCATCGTAGCAGTTGCTGTACAAGACATGGAGGTCTTCTCAACCAAAAAAAAAAAAAAAGGAAAAAGCTGCTCTTGTCTGTTTCGTTTCTTTCTTTCCTTTGTCTTTACAATAAGGTGGAGCGCCAACGAGCGAATTTCATTCAATTCAACACGTGTTAATTCAAACCACGCGGTAGATAATTGTGGCAGCTACAAACCACTGCTACCATATGGTACACAACGTGCTGGTTGTGAAGCTGGGAGCTGCACATTTTCTCTTCAAGTTGACTTCGACACTGTCGACAGTGGAAGGTAACAAGTCTACCGGCAGTATACGACTCAACGCTTGGGGTAGTTGAGTGGAGTTCAGGAAGGAAAGAGTATGGGGAACTGTTCATTGAACACATCTGGAACCAAATTCTTTGAACGCTTGGGGTAGTTGAGTGGAGTTCAGGAAGGAAAGAGCATGGGGAACTGTTCATTTAACACATCTGGAACCAATTTCTTTTGTACCTCGCAGTATGAAAGTGAATACTGCCAGTCACCAGTAGATTACTGTACCTCCTTAGCTCTGTGTTGTGTGGAGCGGATCGTCAAATTATTGTTGAAACATAAACCATCTTTCTGAGCAGCAGTGAGATCGACTTCACTTACACACACACTAATGTGACAGATAGCCCACCGGCCGGGAAGTTGACCACATCCTCTTAACGAGGAGCGGTATGCGCCCGTGTTAAGCAGCGGGCCCGTCGCTGTTCACTTCACTTTGGCTGTCCCGAGGCGTCCACCAAGCGTGCATGAGCACAGGGGTGTAAACCTTTTACACTGTAGGGAGCACCAACAACCTTCTAGCATGCCATGGCATGCATCTAGGCAAAGTTCACACCTCTTTTTTTTTTTTTTTTTTTCACCATCTAGTCAAAAGTTGTTCCCTGAACCATCTCTTATCTTCTAGAGTTCACCACCAATTCCCATCAGTCGTGTGCTAGCTCCATCTCCTATTGTCCACAGCTGATTCCTAATTCCATTACAGTAGTCGCCCACAACGACATGCGCAATCACGCATTGAGAGGTTAGTACAGTCGCAAGCTCTGCTGCTTTGTCTGGCAGACAGGAGCGGAAAGCGCATAGAGCCGTTGAGTGAGGGGCTGATCTCAGAACAGAGATTGCGTTGCAGCTGTCCGTTCCTCCGGGTTACGCAATACACAAATAGCGCTATATACGTAGGAGTAGTAGTCCTCGATCAGTAATGGTTGAGAACATACGAGCATCTACAGCCATTAGTATTGTTCAGTTTTTGGACGAACTGTGGCATTACTTTATAGCTGCTTCAGTCTGAGAGTGTGTGATCCGTTGCACATTCTTCTCTGAGGTTCCCACGAGCCTGACAGATGTTCTTTCGTCTCGAAAGCTATGAAGTTGACCAGGGTAAAGTCCATCGGTGCTTCAATTTTTATGCTTGTCATAGAGGAAGCAGTGTGGGTCGGTTTGTACTGTATATCTTGAATGATATCGCTTACATACAACACAAAAGTAGCAGAGGCCTGGGTGGATGTCAACCCCTCGATCATTGTATCGAGTGTTGGGTTCATTCGCACCAACCCTGCTTCGAAAGTGGCATGTAATATATGAATTGAAGATATGTATCTTGATCATATGTTTCTGTCGCATTCGGGGAATGTTGCAATGAAGGCTACAGGAAATGAAGTTGATGTTGTTACGACACCTTCTTCAGAAAGGTCCTCCTAACCTATTGTTGCTGTCAGTGAAAAGATGACTCTTTTTTCCGAGAGCATCTCGTTTTCATTCTTGCGAAAGATGAAATGAGGTGTATTGTCTGTGGATACTCTCTCTCTCTCTTTGCCTTCCTTTATTGGAGGGGGTGCGTGCGTGAGCGAGTGAGTGTCTCCGTGCAATAAATGATAGAAACCTGGTTGATCCTGCCAGTAGTCATACGCTTGTCTCAAAGATTAAGCCATGCATGTCTAAGTATAAACCTTTATACGGTGAAACTGCGAATGGCTCATTATATCAGTTATAGTTTCTTTGATAGTCCCTCTACATGGATAACCGTAGTAATTCTAGAGCTAATACATGCGCTAAACCCCTGTCAAGGGTGTATTTATTAGATACTAACCAACACTTTGGGTGAATCATAATAACTGAACGAATCGCTCTTGCAGCGATGTTTCATTCAAGTTTCTGCCCTATCAGCTTTCGATGGTAGGGTATTGGCCTACCATGGCTTTAACGGGTAACGGAGAATTAGGGTTCGATTCCGGAGAGGGAGCCTGAGAAACGGCTACCACATCCAAGGAAGGCAGCAGGCGCGTAAATTACCCAATCCTAACACAGGGAGGTAGTGACATGAAATAACGATACGGAACCCAACGGGTTTCGTAATTGGAATGAGTACAATTTAAACCCCTTAACGAAAGCCATTGGAGGGCAAGTCTGGTGCCAGCAGCCGCGGTAATTCCAGCTCCAATAGCGTATATTAAAGTTGTTGCAGTTAAAAAGCTCGTAGTTGAATTTCTGGAAAGTTCGTAC
>LVLI01000287.1:0-47063 GCA_001687465.1 Halocafeteria seosinensis | reverse complement strand
TTGAAACGCAAAGGGGATTAACTTCTTTCCAAGTTCTTGACAGACTGCCCCATATTTATGAACTTTCATCCGTTCCACCACTCGAGTAGCTGCGGCAGTACGAAGGTTTTGTTGGGTACTCACCGCAGAAGGTTGAGTGACAGATATGTCCACTATAACAGGACAATCTGCTCAGGCTGAACTTGAGGGTGGCTCTATTCGTAAGGCGTCGAATGAGCTTACCTCGTGGGGAATGGCACCGGATAAGCCGTCTGTCAGGAAACAGCTACGAGATATGAATCCCGAACCCATGGAACCTTTTGGGGAATCAGAGGATGTGACTATGGATGAGTGGGATGTTCCCCTCTCTCGGATCAAAAAAGAGCTCTTTGAGATGCATCATGACACTGCTCCCGGCCCCTCGGGAGGATGTGGTCAACTTCCCGGCCGGTGGGCTATCTGTCACATTTGTGTGTGTGCTCGGGAATTACAGTCCAAGATTTGAAAAAATTGTCTGCTACTGAGGAAGGTATACAGGCCCTCTCCACCATTGTCAATAGGATCCTGAATGGCAAGGAGCCAAATTGGAAGAGACTTACAGCCGCCCGCCTTGTTCCGTTGGTTAAGACTCGGTGGAAAGTGAGACCGATTGCTATAGGGGAAACGATTTCCCGTTTGGCGGCAAAAGTCCTTCTACAACACCAGAAGAGAGAGCTACCCGATTTCCTTAAACCCTTACAATTAGGTGTAAAGGAGCCCGGAGCGACGGAAAAAATTGCGCATGCTATCCGCAAGCAATTCCACAAGGGACACGCGGTCCTCACTCTGGATATCCAAAATGCATTTAACTCTATCAGCAGGGAGAAGGTCAGGCAAGTGATTAAGGAGAGGCTGCCCGGAATGTTGCCTTACTTTGAATGGGCTTATTGGTATGCTTCTCCTTTGTATTTCCACGAAGATTTTTTGGCCTTCTCGAAAGAAGGAGTCCGACAGGGAGATCCCCTTGGGCCAGCGTTATTCGCCGCTGGTATTCAGGGTGTGTTGGAACAGCTTGGGCAGGAGTTTCCAGCTGTGCAAGTCAATGCTTACTTGGATGATGTGTCGGCGGCAGGCCCCGCAGAAGATTTGGTGGCTTTTGCCCGTAGATTCAGCGACTTGGCTGAATTTAGTGGACTAAGAGTAAACACTTCCAAATCGGAGCTCTTGCTTCCGGTGGGGGAGTCAGTTCCTCAGGAAGAGGGATGGTATTGTGGTCTTAGGTACTCCGATTGGTGTCCCTGATTTTGAAGAAAGGTGGTGTCTGTCTAAGGTTCAAGAGTTGCGAAAGTTGATCATGGCGAGGACTGAAACTGCAGTTCCTGTACAGTGCCGGTATATCCTCCTCAGGGAATCGATAATTCCGGCGCTGAATCATCTGCTACGTACAGTTCCGCCATGGCATAGGAAAGCTGCAACTGTGGAATTTGATAATTCGGTGTTGGAAGTTGCTCGCTCGCTGCTTGGGACGGATTATTTCCAGGATGATCAGGTGTTTGGCAGCTGCCTTCAGTGGCGGTTACCACTTCGTTACGGTGGATTAGGACTCACGAAGGTGTCTATGACATCTCCCCCTGCCTATGTGGCATCGGTATGGGAATCAGGGGTTGGTTTTGAGGGGGAAGAGCGAAGTTCGCTTGTTCAGGATCTTCGGAGACAGGATGTGGATATTTCAAAAGATGATCCGAGGGAAAAAGCTCCTACCCGTAAACAGCAGAAATCTATGGTGGACCAAACTGTTCGAGGATCATTGAATCGGTTTCTTCGAGAGCAACCGGAGTATGTAAAAGCGAGAGTGAAGGCAGTACAACAGGTTGGGGCGCATGATTGGCTTCGGGCTTCGCCTACTTCTTCTGCTAAGAAATTTTCGGACTTGCAATGGAGAATTGGGGTGAGATTGAGACTTGGATTGCCGCTTACGAGACAGCCAATTCCGGTTTTGTGCCCTCTCTGTGATCATTTGATTGACGGTGTTGGTTCTCATGCTTTTAAGTGTGCTTATGCTGACATCCAAAGGGCGCGAGTCGAACGGCATAATCAGCTCCGGGATACCCTTATTGGGGGTTTGGTTTCATGGGGTTTTCCTGTGGAGAAGGAACCGCTGATTCAAACCGGGAGTCGACATAGGGGAGATCTTGAAGTAATCCAGTCAGATTGTCCTGTTATAGTGGACGTATCTGTCACTCAACCTTCTGCGGTGAGTATCCAACAAAACCTTCGTACTGCCGCAGCTACTCGAGTGGTGGAACGGATGAAAGTTCATAAATATGGGGCAGTCTGTCAAGAACTTGGAAAGAAGTTAACCCCCTTTGCGTTTCAATCATATGGTGGTATAGGAGAGGATGCGGTAGATTTCCTATCTCAGCTTAAACATCGGCCCGCTTCTCTTCATGTATCTCACCCTAAGAAATGGTACATGCATGTGGAATGTCTTCGTGAAGGGTTGTCTTGTCGGCTTATGCGGTCCAATGTCAACTTACTCTGCAGATGGCTTCAGTTAGTCTTACCCAGAGAGAGAGAGGTGGTGTAGCTGTTTATGCTTCTACCTTTGATCAGTAATATTCCAAGATCATCAACAATACACACTACCATGGTACATGATGCAGCGAAAAAAAAAAAAAAAAATCCCGATTAGCGGCGCTATTGGTGCTCTTCCTTACCTCGAGGAAGCTGGTGGATGTGTGATTGCTCCAGTGCTTGACCCTGTTCTGTACCGCCGCGGGGAAGAAACACTTATATAATTGCTTGGTACAATTGTACAACCTACAGTACACTTCAGTGCGGAAACCCCGATACTGTGATGGCACTGGTAGTGAAATTACAAGAGAAATAAGATGCAAGTGGGTTGGTTCATCCCAAACGATTGATAGAATTATTTTTTGTCATCTATTAAGGTTATACTACACACAGGGTTTGGTGACTATATCGAAGCCAACCAGAGAGAGCTTCCAACTTCAAGTTGCGGCAAAGAACGATTGTGGCTTTAAGCAGGGAGCCCAAAGCGGATTTGTCCTAGTACGCGAGAGCGGATTCTACTTTCTACACAGATGGGCACGGCTTGTAGAAGTGGAGATAGAGGAACAGTGTGCAAGGGTGCTGTGCAGTAGTGTGGCGCGTGAGTTGAACTCGCAATGTCTACAATTGAATACAGCACCAGCACAGTGGCTAGTGAAGCCGGATTGACCGAGGCAGAAGCTGCTACTGCAGCTCGAATTAATCCCAAGGGGACACTCTATCAGGAGACCGCCGTGGATAGCGTCCGTGTACGGATTCCTTTGGAGCTCTACCAACTGCGTTGCCATGAGACACTTGGAAAGATCCGTAACTTTTTAAGCCGTCTGAAGGGGTCCATACAAGAATACGATTCTTTGTACCAAAGTGGGAAGATTGATGTGCCTATCGTGCATTTAAATGATCGAGAGGTTACGCAAGCGAAGTATCCCTTGTTGGCAAATGCTCGGGAACAAAATTGGGAAGCAGTTGTGGATGACCTTTGTTCTACTTCACTGCCTGAGCTCATGTCAAAATACCAGCGTGTCTACTGGAGGATAGCAATGAGTGAGATCGGGTGTGGTGTATACGAACTACCTACTCAAGAGGTTATGCAAGTATTGTGTCGTGTGCTCCTGTCGCTTGGAGCAACTGATGTCGAAGAAATGGGGGCCGGGCAGGGTCTCTTCACCTTAGCTTTACGGCGATACAGTGCGCGTTATGGCAGTGAAAAGTATAAGAAACTGAGATTTACCGCAAGCAATCCGCCTTACTCCGCTAGCCAACACTCTCAAGATGGGAGAGGCGTTGATGATACTCGAGTAAACTGGAATATGGGAGCCGATGTTCCTTATAGCATCGACGACATGAAAAACCGTCTCTTCGAGGATTATGACGGAACTCCTGACACCATCTTTATTAGCTGGGTGCCACCTCGTAGTAGCGACCAGTTTGAAAGTCTCTTTCGAAAGAAACTTCCTCGCCATGTCATTTTCATTGGTGACGCCCCATCCAGCTCAAGCAGCGTGACGTACGAGTTTATACTACCCGCGATTCGGGAAGGTTACCACGTCAGCTTTATTCCAATAAGAGGATGCAATGTTTTTACAGATTGGCAGACGCGGGTGCAATTGAATCCGTCCATGAAAAAGGCTACCACCGTTCTTACAGTTATTTCCAAGGACAAGAGTTTCACAAAGGAGGAGGTGCGCAAAATTGTACCGTCATGTGCTCAAGGGGATTCTCCATTCTATGGGTCGTGGAACCCTGAAGCTTACTCTTCTCATGATCGTTTGACTTTCCAAATGATGACTATGCTGGACAGTGTTGCGTATACAATGTGGATAGAGAAATATAAGCAAGTGCCGAACTGCTATACGTGGTGTCCAGGACATGGCGGCTTCTTAAGCTTGGGGAGCTTTTAAGCTGGCTTCTAAGAGTTGTTCACAATGCTCAGCGAAAATGTTAGGAGTTTTCTTCTGTTGTGAAAATTGCTCGTCTATTGGAGCAAATTGGATTGTTGAGTACTTGGGAAAAGCGCGTCCACAATACCAGTTTAACGATAACCCTCCAGTCCTTCCATAACTCCCAGTGAGTGTATCGAGCATTTTGCCCGTATCACATGTGTCAGGGATGATAGCAAATTTACGCCTGCGTGGCCAGTAAGTAACTACTCAGTTACCGTGGGCTAATACATTACTCAACCACAAACAATTTCACAAACTCAACAGTATCAGATTCTGATACACCAACTTGTGTCACGAAGACTTCCTACAGCTAGGAGTGACTAAGGAGTCGTCCTGAAGGACTTGTAAGCTGTCAAACATTTCTTCTAGGTACAAACCGGGACAAATTCGGTCGTTTATCGAGCTGCATGCATCCTTGCAAGCTCATATCTCCATTGGGATGGTACGGCTCGATTTCTGTATGGGAGATTGTGGTACCATTTATGTACGTATTGTTGTGGATTTGCTCAAATAACGTGTTTCTGTGTGTGTGTGTGTGGGTGGATGGGTGGGAACACCGGATGGCTTTTTTGAAACAAATGCTGTATGCACGTTTATACCGACACTTACGGTTGTTTAATTTCCACAGATTTCTCTATAAGAGACATCCACGAAATTGAGGACCCTGAATCGGACGCTACAGGGGCGATAAGAGAGGGAAAAAAATGGCTTCTCGAGAAAGCAATTCCAGCCACCCAAGACCACCAGTTACGACGGCACAGCGCGATACTACGCGTAATATATCCCCAGTGGTAAATGTCGTCAATTTAGTCTGGTATCAAAGGTGCTGTGGAGGGTGTCCTCCGCGGACACCTGCAGCATTGCCACCGCACGCGTCATTCGCTGACCCCAATTGCCCGATGTTCAGAGAAAGGCATCGCAAGCATCTTGTACAAGCCATTGATAGTACCCAACAGCGTCAATATGATACAGTGATGGAAGAAGCCAGAGAACGACCGGGGAACACTGGCAGAAGACGGCGTGTGGGTCAACGAAGGAGACACAACGGTGGCAGACAGACCCGTCAACGTCGCACCGCACGTGCTCAAGGTGGCGATACAACACAAGAGACCGAGCAGCGGACAGGAGATACGGCTACGACAGAAGAGGATGCTGGTGGTGATGATGAGGAAGATATGGATGATCTAGAAGATTCACCTCTCCCACAAAAGTTATCTTTGGAACGCATCGAACAAGTTGTGAACATCTGCTTTTCATCACTGAGGGTATTGGAGGAGTTCGTGAAGTCTCCCGACCTTAATATCCAGAAAGGAATACGGAAAGCGGCTTTAGTAAGTCACTATTCGCATATTCTGTTTACTTTATAACAGTATGAAGAGTTTTCCCTTAATTCGGTCAGGCACTTCAAAAAGTTTTTGCCCAGAAAATGACGGACGAAGACGTCAACAACCTCACCACCCATTTTTCTTCCTTGAGAGGTCCCGCCTTCATATTGGAATCGTTGAACAAGATCGATTGGATTCTACAGAATGTTACACAGCTTGAGCCGGACAAGGTGATATTGCTGTGTGGCACGGCCAGTGGTGCGTAGTGATTTATATGTGCGGTAGATGGATAGCGGGGTCCGATTGAATCAATGTTTTTTATGTCACAGATTTGCTTACTTTGCTCAGGGAGCTCTCATTCTTGAGGAAAATAATTAATCACCGATGGATGTACCATCATAAGATACTGTCTTTGATAGTTAGTTTCCTGAGGTACCCAGACGTCTTCGACTCAGCTGTTATTTGTTTGGAAGAAGCAGTTGCTGCATGCGGACCTCATGGTGTTCCTCGTTTCTTGGAGTTGGATGAGTTTCGGCAAATTATCGAGTCATTGGAGCCAAGGCGCTTGGCGAAGATTTGTAGAGTCCTGGCACTGTTGATATTTGAACCTGAGGTCCATGATATCGACGGTAGGTGGCCTCTGTTCGGCACGTGTATCAGGTATTGGTTTGCAAGCATTGTATCAACATGTTGAATTTCACAGATCCACTACCTGCACTGGATGTTCTTAATCGTTGGAGACGAGAGCAACTCGAAGAGCAGAAAGGGGCCATACCTCCATGCGCCTGGAAAGCATTAAACAATGAACGCTACGTTGGACTTAGTGGCAAAAGGAAGTCGTCTAAGGACAGTAAGAATACCCAAAAAACACCCGTAGCAAATACACGCGACAGGTATCAAGAAGATCGAAAGAAAAAAGGAGGAAACGATGAATTATATATACGACGAATCATACAAGAGAATCAGCGAGGGCTACTGATGCAGGAAAACCTGCTGAGCAGACTAGTATCAATGCTTCGCTTACGGCCAAGGTTCTCGGGCTGCGAGGAAGGAGAGAGCGCTGAGCCATCAATGATCGATCAGTTCTTGGACCAATTCACTCCTTCGTATGGCGATGATCTCCATGCATTGATCAATACAATGGTAACACAACTGGCGGATGATGGTCGGGACGTCGCGGATTCTCAGCGCGAAGCACTCAATATCGTTGCAGAAATAAGCGGGTGTTCAGCAGAGATTGCGGCAAGCGACGTTTCTTCTTCATGGGAAGTCGCCTCCGAGTATCACAAGCCTATTCAATGTAGCTCAAAAGAGGGTGCACTTAATCTGGCTGGACTATTCAGACATCCGGCATTCATTCGTCCTGGACCAACCGGAGCGCATGCTAGTGCTGCGCCCCTGGCGGATCGTGACCATCGGAAAGTAATAGAAGCAAATGTTTTAGTCCCCGGAATCTTCGAAGAATTCCCTCCTCTATCTTATAATAATCGCAGGAACATATCGGAGCACACAAAGCAACACCCCAGACCACCTGGTGAAATGTGCGGGTTACCCTCGTGCTTTTACGAATCGCTTTCTTATGGACGACCCATTGAGGACCAGGAAGAGCTGCTTTTTCGTCCTTCTTCTGACCTGGTTCGCACTGCCAGGATCCATGAGCTAAACATATGTATATCCATACTTTGTGCATTAGATTCTTCTGATAGAGACGCTGTTATTCGCAAGATATTGCGTGTTGTATGCTGTAATGACTCAAAGGGAACGAGTTTGTCCTTACTGGTAACTGGGCTTCTTTCGGGTAGTCGAGGACGAGGGCCTATGGGATACACAAACTGGAGAAGAACGGGCCAGTACAAAGCGCTAAGAAGGCTGCTAGCGTTGGTAGGTACTGAATACAACGTTCAAAATACTGCGGATGTTGCGGAGGCTGTCGGTTTAGCTCCGGTAAAGGACTTATGTGGTTATTTCGTTCCTTCACGATTGCATCGTACACGGGTAAACTTGATTGATTGCTCCGAACAGGACAATGCCAAGCATACTTCAAGAGAGCAACAACGACCAGTAGTGGACCTGAAGGAGACAGTACAACTCCCGGCAACGGAGTCCGAGGGATGGCATCAAGCATATCGATTGCGACATTTACTTGCTACCGTAGGAGCGGGCACAATAGACTACACAGAACTTGTTAATGAAAGGAATTTCCGTCTGTGTAGTGCATTTGGGATGACATCGCATTCTCTGCATAGTGCAAAGAGCTTGAGCACCTTCGCGTTTAGTCATCGCCGAAATTCTAGGGAGCTGTTGGGTTCATGTCAACCTTGGCTGCTGATGGAACAGCTCTTCAACCGAGAACAATACGAGCAAGCTGATAAACGTGAAGAAGACTCTTTAGACTCTTTCGAAGGCTCTGAGATTTCCTGTGACGAGAAGGCAATTTTCTCCGTCTCAGACTGTGCGCCGATGCTACGCAATACCACGATCTCTGCTTCTACCAGAGGATCGGAGCGTAGAGCTATCGATGAGTCTGAAGATGCGCGACATAGGTTTGAACATCAAATAGATAGAAGGTTGAGAAGATTACATTTCCGCTCGCAAATGAGAGAGGCCAACACAGAGGGTGACACGTTCGTCAAATTGGATGAAGGTTTACAGAGCCCTTCTGGAAGAAACCGGTTTTCTCGAATTCCAGCGGAAGAGAGTGCGTTCGACTCCGACTACGAATCGGATGAAGAGACTGATGGTAGGCGAAGGGTGGGTCTTCGAGGTGTGCAGCTTCGCGGTGACCCCTTGTCTCAGGATAGAAATAGGAGTCACACTTTTTCACTGTCTTATATTTTTCGACGATTATGCCCCGACGGTCCGTACGGGGTGAAAGAGGCTATCCGGATTTTGAATGAAGTTCTCGAAAGTGCTATAGCGGCTCACCAGGTAGAGGTTATAGTAACCTTGTGTGGGCTTTTAAACTCTCGCAATCGGAAAACACTCCAAGATTGTTTGGCCGACTATGGAATCATGCAAGCCACAACTACGCTGCTAAAACATACCTCATTTAGCTGGACAGAGAAGCCTGCTGACTGGGAACCTCCGCGACTTCACGGGGAGAGGTAAGTTTCTTGGTCTAGATATATCGGCTCGGCACTTTCTTGTACTGGGAAATGCTGTTTTGTGCGTTGTTCCGGTCTACCATGTGCCGTATAGAACGAGGATTTTCAAAGCTGTTTGCTTGTTGTTAGTCATGCTATGGGTAACTAGGATCCTTACATTGCGTTCTGGCTTTGTTTGCAGCTGTACATGTGATCCGGAAAGTTCCAATAAGATTCAAGTTCTCCGGTTACTCCATAGCATTGTGGACCGAGGGGAATCAAGAACTGCATTGGAGGTAAGTTCTGCTTTGGCTGCGACCGGTAGCGGCACACTCGAAGGCCTGCTTCTAGAACTGTCACTAGGGACAGGTTCATGAAGTGTGCCATAGCAAAGTTCTAATCTGCAAGATGGTGTTCACCATCTGCACCTCGTGGATACTCCCATTATACGATGGCCTTACAGGTGGACTACATGTACTTATTGTCCTTTCTTTTATTGTTTGTGCAGAGGTGGATAACTCGAAGGCGCGCTTTCAGTGTTGAAGAATTAGCATTCTTTGAGATGGAAGAGCACCAGGTGTCCGAATGGCATACGAAACTGCTGGATTGTGCATCTCAGATGTTTCGCTCGCTTTCGACTAACGTGACCAGTAGGCTCCTCGAATCAATGTCGCAGCATCTTAACCGCCCCTGTTTTGACCAGAGTTTGGCCCTCTCAATCAGAACAGAGCGAGGGAAAAGGATGGCTGTAGATAGTGCTTTGGCAGTGTTCCTGGAAATTCTGCTGCGGCCATGGGAGCTCTCTCATGACACTCGGGAAGCATACGACGGAGAAGCCAGTTTTAGTACTCGCGACTTGACTGATACTGGTGGCCCTGCTCCCCCAAGAACGACTAGAGCTTTGTCGGTGCCTGTTGGATATGGAGCTCACGGAGTTCTTCCTCTCAGCAGTAACCCACTAGTAACATTTTTTGCAAATCGGCCCGGACTATGGGAAGAAAGCCTGGATGAGTTATTAGAGAGTAATTTAGGTCCGGGAGCGCTTTCCTTAGACAAAGACTCCTTGGATGTCGCGAATATGGCCTATGACAAAGGCCTTCCTCGTCAATCACCGGGAAGTATGCCCCAACCAGCAGTCAACCAACCTCTCCGTTCTGTATACTGCCCCCTAGTAACGAGTGCTGATTGTGGTTTAGATCTAAGCTGTCATGATGTAACGGATGACAAGCTGTCTGAATCGATTACAGTGTTGAGTCAATTTGCGAATCTGTGCAAATCAGAAAGGGATATCCCGAACGGTGACAATATAGCTCAAGCACTGTTGCATTATGATTGTGATTCATACCGGCAAAGTGGGTTGGATGCTGAAGCAAGCGTTGCTTCGCAAGCCCTTAGTTTACTTGTTGGGTGCTCTTTCAAGAGTCCCTACAGATTTTGGCTTAGTTCTTGTATCGAATCATTGCTCCGTAACAGCCCAGTGAGCGTCCGTAAGTGGGCAGCAAGGTACGGACTGCTTAAGTATCTGATGCGATCAATAGAGTACTTGGATATGCGGCGTCGTTCCCGGCATCGCGGAAAGTCCGAAAATGAGAATCTGGAAAATGGCGATGCCAGCGCATATGTTTCATCTGGTTTCAGCGTCTTCGACGAGTTCCTCGACTCAAGGTCGTTGGATCCTGACACAGAGCAAGGTGGGGACGTGAATAACTCGAGTCCTCATGGTCACTCTTCTTGCAGTCCCGACAAAAATTTGGAACTAAGAACATTCCAAAGCGCGTTCGATTTGCTTGCAGAAACTGTAAAGATGAACCCATGTGCGCTGGAAGACGTCGACATCGGTTTGAATAAACTGTCGAAGGTTGAAGTCAACCGGTTTCTTAGGACGCTGTGTCAACGTCCAGTTGATTCGACTGTATTCCTGCGGAGTATTCTGCTTACAATGCACTGGTGTAGATTGCAAGACTCGACATCCACGGAAACCCCTCAATTGTTTTCGGTGAGCACAGGGATACCGTTGGTTCGCGACATGGTGAACACGTTTTCTAACAATGGCAGATGGGCTCATGAAGTATATAATGCTCAGCCCACGGCGAAGGCTGAAGACTTTCCTCAGTGGACGACGTTCACTGTTCCGATTGCTGGCACTTCCCATGAATTACCGCAGACTTACAACGCACGTGGGGAGTTCATTGTTGATGTGGAACAACTTGAACCTGCCGTGTCTCGCTTACCCCCAGCAAATGGGCAACGATTGTTCCAATCGGAAATATGTTCGTTTCTGCATTTTTGGGCCGTACCTATGTTGATGAACGTAATGGATGTTATACACGACGTGGAGAGCATCAACCAAGAAAACATATGCTGCTTGAATACTGCAATCCTGCATTTTATAATTGCTCACAAGCAGGGCAAATTGCCTATGTTTGTGCAACAGCTTCAGACATACGCCTCGTCGGCATATCCTCCGGTCCCTTTCACGAAAGCATGGTATAACTCTTTGGATCGGACAGACTCAGAACATGGCACCCCTTCGGAAGAAGTTGAGGATAAAAGAGAAACGCTTCAGAGCTTTTGCAACTTGTTGGAATTCTGGCTTCAATACTACGCGGCTCGATGGAAGGACCGTCCTACACTTGCATTGACCACAGGATTTCCGTACTTGGAGTGTCGCGAGACCGTCATGATACTTCTAGGGAAACATGAAGAATTTGTAGAAGAGATTTCCAACGAATTCAATGAAGAATTGGATGCTTTGAAGCGGGCACAATGTTGCGTCGAGAAGGGCATATCCCATCAGTTCTGCTCCCAACTGAGCAGCAACTATTTGCAAAGATCCCGTCTATGTTAACGTCCCGCTGATTAGTATCCCATAAATTTCAAAGTTTGTGCAATACTCTTCATTGGAATTATTTCGGGACTCTTGACGTCAGGTAATCGTAGTTTTGCTCTCGATTCAGCGACGATTGCTTTGCGGAATCCAAGTTGCTGCACAGTCTTTAGCCGAGCCTCCATTTGTGGCACAGGGCGTAGTTCTCCGCCAAGCCCTACTTCGCCTGGTAGTTAAAACCGAGCCAACCAATGTGTCAACATTTATTCCAAACGCATATGGGCATGCCTACTGCCACCTACCTATGAAGACGGTATCCATTGGTAACGGCCTCTGCGAAATACTGCTGGCAACTGCCATGGCAGCGGCCAGGTCGACTGCAAACCGACAGAATTACGATGTGTGATGTAGTTCAAGGTAGCAGCTTCACAAGGAGCCTTACTAGATGGATCAGCCAGGCGAAGTCCCCCAACCGCATTTAGGAAGACATCGGATTTACCAGGTCTTACGCGAGCATGCTTGCTAAGCACAGCCAGAAGCATGTGCAAACGGTCCAGTCCAATTCCAGAGGATCGATGCTTTGGGAACTCAAACACGGTAGGCGTAGCCAGCGCCTGGAGTTATGAAACGTTATGCTATGCCATTATTGCTTTATGTACACTAACAACTGTGCCTACCTGGATTTCAACGCAGAGTGGTCTACTTCCCTCCAACGAGCAGGTAACAGCCGCTCCCGAAGGTGTTTCCCATAAGGAATCCAAGTTGGATGGATCAAACGAAAGAAAGAGTTCCCCGGGATTCGAAATTTCCCGTAAGCCGTTGTCAGCCATGTCCAAGAACGCCATTTCGGAAGTAGATCCAAACCTGGAAATAGTGGATGCTTGCTTTGACCGGGTGCATGTGGAAAACTCACCGATGGATGATGTCACACAAGCAGCACTGACCTGTTCTTTACACTTCTCAATATCCGATGGTTGTAATGCGAGTCCCCTTCCAGAGACAGTACTGTGTCAACCATGTGCTCTAGAATCTTGGGACCAGCAATATCACCAGACTTGGTCACATGGCCAACTAGGAAAACGGGGACGCCCGTAGATTTGGAATAGTGCAAGAATTGTAATGCACACTCTCTGACCTGTATCCATTTCAGCGTAGCAAAATTTTGGTAGTGCTAAGCAGGGTTCAGCACTCCACTTGGTAACAATTTACTTACTTGACTGACGGTACCGGCAGCTGAAGGCACATCATTCATATACATTGCCTGGATTGAATCCACAATTAGAGCACCAAGACCACCGCTTTCTCCAGTCATTTCGGTTATGTCAGCTAGTGTATCATCAACATTGGTTTGGTTAAGAACAAACAAATTCGGTGCGACATTGTTTAGCCTATCTGCTCTGTCTTTCAGTTGCTCGACGCTTTCCTCTCCAGAAATGTACACAACTGGTCGCGTTTCATAGTCGGATGGACGGTTTCGAGCAGCAGCAGCAACAATATCGTCCTGATCATCCAAGCTTTCCGGGCCGGTGGATGTAGTGCCTCCAGATAAAGCTACCGCTAATTGCATAAGCAAAGTAGATTTGCCGATCCCGGGAGCTCCAGCGACAAGATTAACGCTGCAAGGATGCATACGCTAGCATTAGGTTACGAGAAAATGAAGATACACGGTGGGATAAACATACCTTCCCGGCATTAATCCCCCTCCAAGGACCCGATCCTGTGTTGCATGAAGACTTTTAGTCAGCAACAATCTCACGACCTGGTGTTTAACTTCTTACAATTTCTGGTGCGAATAACTGGCGACGCTGTGCCCTCGTCCTTTTCGACACCGATTGAATAGACTGCAATCCTGTGTTCTCTTGCACCAATGATTTTCCAGTTCCACTCAATCGAGCTGCGGTTTCTTGGTCAGGTCTTCGCACACTGCTTCCCTTATTCTTCTTCTCTTTTGGAATCGTATGCAACTTGAACGAGTCCCATTCTTTACAAGAAGGGCATTGTCCGTACCACTGCGGAATAACAGTTTAAGAATGCGCGCCTCACTTGAAGCGGTGTTCAGTGTACAAAGGACTCACTTTTGGGGATGTAAAGCCACACTCTGTACATAAGAAGGCCGACGTACCACTATCCGAGGAGGAGGAAGTTCGCGGTTTGCGGCGGCCAAACGCTGATGAGGCTGCTTCCACGGGTGCCGACCTACGGTAAAACACTTTGTGGGGCGTGGCCAAGGCACCCTTACCGAACACTCTGGGAATGGTCGTTATGGCTCCTGGGGCTCTTATAGCACCTTGGATGAAGCCAATGCAAGGCTGCGCCTTGAAGTTTTTGTGGATTTTATACATCGTATATCAGTAATTTGACCCTTTGACGCCAAGAAGAAGTCAATAGGAACAAAAAATTACAAATTATTCACGTATTGACATTATAGCATCGTCTAGCAATGCGCATAACAACACTGAATGATCGTGAAGTTGTACTTCAAATCCAGTGTGGCGACAGAGCCCACCACAAACGCTATACACTACACCTACCACAATATCTAGTTCATCTAGTAAAAGAGAATAGCAATAAGAAGGCTCATACGCTTGTACCTAGACACGCGTAATGCTAGAGGACAAATACAAAGGGGATACGTTTGTGAAGTTGGCTGAGTGGAAGTACGTGGCCACTGGAAGTACTTCAGCGAGAAGTTCAGTGACTGTGGTGTCAAGGCTACATACATACGTACACACACACACACACACACGCGCGCGCGCGCGTGCTGTGTGTGTGTACTCTTAACATAGGTAGCTCGGGAGAGGTTGAATGCCGTTGATTCAAAGTGGTTGTGAAAGGGCGATACCCATGGATACCCCATCGAATCATCGTTTCGAGTTCCAGTAACTACTGCTAGGTGTCTTCTTCGGAAGGTTTTTCCCGAGGTATAGTCAGTCGCACACACATATGTGACAGATAGCCCACCGGCCGAGGAGTTGACCACATCCTCTTAATGAGGAGCGGTATGTTAWGCAGCGACGAGCCCGCTGTTCCTGCAGTCTTGCTGACATGCGCCGTGAGGGAACACAACACTGGTTTTGTTCAGGAGGCATCGGAGGAGGAGCCATGCCTGCGCCTAGTCAGTCGTATTCGCACATCTTCAGGTCTAACCCTTCCAGAACCTAGTTCTTTTCCGATAAGGATAGCCATATTTACAACGCTCCAACAAAAGGAATATCCTTCACCAGCTCTTGAAATTTAAGTAATCAGTGTCAGGGTTTTCTAAGAACCAGAACTTGGGCCGAAGGTAGTGTCCCAAGTCTAACGTTCTTGCGACGATACTGTTGGCAAACTCTAGATTCCGATCGGACGCCATGAGCGATAGAAATGTTTCTCATCTGACTGTATTCTGTACAAGGCGGAGATGCCCAAACTACCTCAAATTCTCTTGGTTGCCAGCGACTTCTGTAGTCAAGTTTGAGAATGTCTTCCATAATTGTTGGATTAGTTTTTGGATCATTATCGAGAGATGTAACAACCCAGCCTGCTTCCTCTAAGGGTTTATCAACACCCTTGGTTCCGCAAAACAATTTTTAAGTAGCTTTTTCATTTTCTATATGAAATGCCGTCGATTCGTCTTTTAGTGTATTGTGTCCATCACCTTGAGTATGAAACAATGCTTCGCCACAATTCCAAAGGGCTGTATTTGCCTTCCTACTCGCATCAGGCTTGTGTACTTGCATCATGCTTAATGCGTTCCATCTAGGTTGCGCATTTCCACCACTTTGAAATAGCTTTCCGCTTAGTCTTCCGCGTTTTGCTTTGTCTGCGGTTTCAGTCCTCCAGCCATGTTTGCGCTCTTCCACTCTATACAAGAAGAAAGTTTCCCGAGCTCCTGCGGGTCTAAATACGCAGCTTTACTCCTTATTTAAAAAAAAAGTCCTATGCAGTATGTGATGTACTTACCTCCCACTCTCCTTGCATCCACAACTTCCTGTCTTGAGGGCAAGTTGAGGCGCGAGGAAGTTTGCTGTTCATGATGAGTGGCAATCCAGGAGGAGGGTCCTACTGCAGGGAGCTTGTGGAAATGCTTCCCGGAAGACGTCTAGTCAAGATTCCATTATGTTCGCTTCGGGAAACGTTGCTTCGCTGAGGCGACATCAAACTTCGAACGATGAGCGATACGCTGAGTGAGTGTTGACATGGTGAATGCACTGTCAATGCCGATTGTACTGAAGGATAACAGTGGTCCATTCTGGTGCAATTTACATTTGTATTGTACAGTTACGTCGAGGCTACTTTCTCGCGGAGATCAGCATGAATGTACATTTCCACAACACTCCAATGATACTATTGAGACCATATAAATATGCATCGACTGGTATGGTCCGTATTCCGTTAGTTTGTCCTATGTATGCCAAACTGGACTGAAATAGAGCGGGACTCGTTTCCAAATTGTATTTGTGTTACAAATTTTGTGAATTGTTTCCCGTTCCAATTACTCGTCTCATCTACAGTATCCTACCTGTTGAACCATGCACACTGTGACGTCGTTGGCTAGCGGCTAAGTCTTGTCACATCCAGCACAAGCTAAAGAAAAGAACGAAGGGCAAGTGGGCGTCGACGGTCTTCGCGAAGAATGATCACAGCTGTATTCAACCTTGGAACTTCCAGTCGGAAGGCAATTGCCAATGGCAAAGTTAGCCAAGTTGGGCTTGAAGTGGAGTTTGTGCATTCCAGACTGATGATATACCAATACCTTTAGTACATGAATGGTTAGGTGTGTTAATATGATGCAAAGAATGGAATTCATCAACATTCGTTGGAAGGTATCAATGCGTAATTCAGCGGTGTGAATAGATTATCACAGTGGACGACTGCATGCGACTGGTCAACGTCCTAGCCGGGGTGTTGTTCAAGCCATTACATACGCCGTGATGTCCCTACAGCAGCAACTCGACCGTCTGCTGAAAGGTTATTATGATGAGAATGACCTGAATGAGCAAACAGAGGGCTCTCAGCACTCGGGAAAGCGTCCAGAGTACTTAGATTTCGGAACGCACGTCCACCAAGATGGCGTTCTGAAGCCTCCTCCTCCTCCCCCGCCATCTGACAGACCACATACACCTCCCAGGGAAGACTTAACCGAAGATGCAGGAGGACAACAACGGAATTCGGTGCCAGTTAGCTCAAGCATCGCTCCTGACAACTACGCCGAACACTTGAGAAACAAGCTCCAACAGGGCCAACGGTTAACTCCACGCGAGAGGAAGCTGATGAAGGAATTACGACAGCAATTAGTCCAACGCCGACAGATGCTTCAAGAACAACTCCATTCCGTCTCCAGGTTACGCACCGAGAGAGAGCGTACGTTGCGTGCAGTTTTCCCATCATATCGTGGACCCGCACACTAAGACCCGGTTTGTTTGGCACAGGTGAATTCCTCCGCTATCAAGCTTTGGATAGATCTAGAGCATCGTAGGTGATGGAATTTACTCAGGATATATTTATTAACTCTTTTGAAAACATGTCGCTTGCGTGGTTTTGTTCCTAACAGAGAACTCCAGTCTACTCCAGGCTCTGCACGACAATCTCTCGACGCGGAAGTTGCGCCTCTGGAACTACCATCTCGTGCTGAGTTCCAGCATTCTCTGGATTCCCTGGAGAAACTTGGAAATGATGCGGGATCTCCAAACATAACACGTCCCGTTGCGCATTCTGTTTCCCCAGAACGGAAAGAGATGGACCCTCTTGCCCACTCTCACTGGGTGCTTTATCAAGCCTCTCGGGAAGTGCAGGTGAGTGCTGTTATTTGAGAAGCTAGTGCTTTCTTGGCTCATTGTGTCGGTACCCGGTGACTGCAGCAACGGAAGCATACGGAAGCTACCGCCAAACAGATGGCAGAGCACTTAGATAATGTGCTCAGGCAAAGTGAGTTTTGCTTAGCTCCTCCAACTTCTGTCCGGATGACATTGAGAAGAGCGTTGTGTACCAAATGCAGAAAGGGAATCAATACAAGCAAAGCGAGATGAGTTGCATAATTTATATAACCGTATCCTCGAGCTATCGCACAACCTGAATGTCGCGAATGAACGGGTTACACAGCGAGATCTCGAGTTGCTAGAAGCACGGCAGAAGCTAGCAAAGCTAGTGAAAGCCACTCAAGAACTTGTCCAACTATCCAAAGAGTACGAGAACGCAGGAGGCGTGGTTCAATTCTCGAGTAACCATGCGTTAGAAGATCTTGCCACAGCTCTCAGTAGCGTCACTGAAAGTGCTTCTCACCCGTATGGTGGCGCATATGGCGAATCTCACAGTAGTGGCAATGGATCTACAACATCGACTGGACTATCGGCCTCGCGCTATACTGCAATGACCACAGATTCGACACCGACCCAAACCACACACTCTACATCTAGCCATGTTCTATCATCTCAAAATGTTTCTTGGGAAGATGATAAGCACGGGCCAATCCAAGGAGACGAGCACCCCGGAGAGTCATCTGCGCCTGTGGTTTCGCCGCAGTCGCTGCGGACATTTCAACGCAAGCTACGGGCGTCAAACAGTAATGCTTCGGGTGAAGAGACGAGCATCCGAGATGTCAGGAATGGTGCACCTGTTCCAGCCCACGACCGTTTCGATTTTGATCGCATACCATCCCCACACACTCATGGCATGGATTCTCATGCTTCCAAACCACAGACCACGAGTACGACATCCAGTTACTCGTCTGATCGCGATCGTGTACAATCCCTGGTTGCTGCTAGTGAGCATGTTCTTACGGAAGCTCGCAAGTTTTCTCCCCGTGCAAAACAGTAAAATATGGCTCTGCATTAGCGTTTGATCCTCGCTTTTGCTCATTCACATCGCTGAGGACGTAGGTTGAAGTTCTAGTCGCTGGAGCTCGTAGAAAAAGAGGGATCAGATAGGTTTGAATAGATATCTTGGGTATCGGTACCTTTGGTTACACTGAAAGAGCGGTATTCATTCCCTGTAGTAGCCATGAAATCGCAAACAATGTCTCACACCGGTGTAACCACCACTTCATGTGAGGACCATGAGAACCTTATCGGGCATGCACATGATGTAGAGTCCACTCCAGCTGAATCTTCCCATACAAGATATTCAGAATCGAGTCAGTCGAGGACATTGTACACTAGATGGACCTACGTGGTGGCTCCACTGCTCTTACTGCCGCTTCAGCAGGTAGGTGCGCAGCTAACGGGAGTGCTTTATATCTTCCTGTGCTGCCATAATTAGCCAAAGGTGAATTTCTGCTTATTTTTACTCCTAAATGCCGTGTCTGACAGGGCCTTCATCATGGGCAAATATCTCCCGTAGAAAACGACTTTTATGAGAGGGACCCTGGATTGAGCTTTGAAGCACGCGAAACTATTTCGTCAGGCCTCATGGTTTTCCTCTCACTGGTAGTTCCAGCGCTCGTAATCTTTTCGAGCATCTTATTTGCTCATTCGTACTGCGTCAATGGCAAGGGGATCTGCTATGCACTGCGGTTAAGGCCGGTTCTCCCCATTCTGAGCACGTTGGTCACTGCTTGTAAGCACCAACCGAGTTTCGGCTAATAACGGTGCTTCAGTCAGTTGTTACAATGCGCTTACAGACTTGGTTAACAACATTGCAACAGCAATCCTAAAGGATATGATAGGGTCAAAGCGTCCGTGCTTTTTCTATTTGTATGGGTATAAGGCCGTGAAGCAGAAACCGTCACTGAAGTCATATGAGTATTGCGTTTGCCTTCCAGATGCGACTATGAAGGATTTCGGAAGGCATTCAACGTAAGCTTTCGTATTGAACAGTACATGTTTTATTTGTTAAGATATGCAGCTCGCTAGATGATGCTTGTTAGCAGGAAGGAGATTTCAGCGAATATATCAGCGAGACGGACCCGCTCAGTCTGGGTAGTATAGACAAATGCCGAGGGTCCACCGAGGATGTTCACAATGGAATGAAATCGTTCGTCTCTGGACATTCATCTTCTAGTTTTGCAGGGATGTCCTTTCTTGCTCTTTGGCTGTACCATTTCCTGTCTTTTGCGTTGTCTCTAAGTTCCAGGAACCAAGATGGGAGCATGGTGGCAAGCAATACTGACAGAACAGACTATCAGTTTTCCCCCTTTAGCTGGTTTTCTAGAGTTCTCATTAGAGCCTGTTTGTCTGTGTTACCACTGTTGTTGGCAACGTGGGTCGCGGCGACTCGAGTTTGGGATAACCGACACCGTGTTGTCGATGTATCGTTGGGCGCTGTCCTTGGAAGTACGATATCGATATCCTTTTTTAATGCATGGATT
This sequence comes from Halocafeteria seosinensis, assembly GCA_001687465.1. Taxonomy (NCBI): domain Eukaryota; class Bigyra; order Bicosoecida; genus Halocafeteria; species Halocafeteria seosinensis. The sequence continues at coordinate 27,072 of LVLI01000287.1, read as the reverse complement.
CTCAATAAAGACTTCCATATAGGCATGGCAGCGCCAACAGATCAAACAAACGTCAGTGGGTTCTCGCGGCTGCTATACAGTCGGTTTCCAGAACGTTTGCTTGTCGGTTACCCAGATGACAGGTCAGTGGACACTTGTTGAATGAGTATTGGTACTGCTCCTACAGGAAGACGTGTCTTGTTGAATGGTTAGCAAATAGCATTTGTGGTTCCGCGCTCTCCCATAGCCTCATTACAATGCTTGTCGTAATATTCATAGGATCAATTCAGTGGCCACGTTTGTCCCGTGAATACGACGGAGCGGGGAAGCGGCCGAACCACGCAAGTTCTGGCGACGTGGTGGCCCGAGTCAGCGGCCGAAGCAAGACAGTGAAGCTGTAATACTCTAACTGTCGACGCCCAATGCAAGCCGATACCAAACAATCTCTCGATAAATAAGATCATTTCTAGCCACTAAGTGTTATAAGTGTCTCAGTATGTCCATTTGGGTTCCGGTATCCCAGGTAAGTCAAAAATTTGCATATCAACGAGACTATTCAGTGTTGGTATGTGCGATGGTCTCTTCGAATTTCCAGGAAACGGAGACTCGACAAGGGAAATGGACTCTCATTTTTGAAGCCATTGCGCCGCTTTCCAATGTCGCCACAGGAGGGGAAGCTACCATGTATATGGTATGAAAAAGAAGTATATGCATTGGTCTATACAATCGATATTTCCATATACATTTCCATGAGATATCAATCATACCACCGAAACCGGTATTGGTGGTCGCATCATGTATTGTTATGGCAGCGCATGTATCTGGGATTTCCCTCGTACGAGATGGGAGTGGCCCTGCCTCCTGAAGTCTCTACGTCTCGTAGAAATACAGCACTTCACTCAGAAGAACACGGAATGATAGAATGACACTTACAACAACAGACATTGCATACTATGGCCACTGTGTTCTCTCGATACTTTGCTTCTGTGTAGGTAGAAGTTAGATATTGTCGGCAACTTGTTGGTAGCACAAATCAAGCCAAGTTGGTTTATACACATTTCACATTCTTGTTCCCATTCGGATATGTTGCATTGCCATCAAAGGCTCCTAGTGACTCCCCAATAGGCATAACCCCTTCAGGATGGGAGTGGGAGGTCCCAGATGTGTTTCTGACAGGACCGTCTGAACTGAAGTTCATGATGTTTCTTCAAAGGTGTCAATCATTTCGCTCACCTGCCGTTCTATTACATTACAAAGGGTTTACAGTGCGTATAATGCAGTGTTGTCCACAATTTCGCGTCCATTATGATCCATTGCATTTGTTGGGTCGTATGGGCCCATACATAAACCGGAAGCCATCAGTAGAGCGTGAATCATGTCCTCTTCAGCTTCTGGGACACCAGCAGGTCCTAATGATAATGACGCCCATACGAAGTCAAAAGAGGATGACAGAGAGAGTGTCGGCTCGTCATCATCGCGGACATCATCTGATGGTTCGTCGACAGCGTATTCATCGGACAATGAGGAGCAACAGACGCCGCAGAATGCCTCAAGAACGGCAAATTCCTCTCAGCAACAACATTCAGTTGATAAGTCCCAAACAACTCAGTCTGTGCATCGGCCAACTACAACCAACAGTGCTGCGCTAAATAGACCGGTAAACAACGGGAAAAGGCCTCGAGAGGACTCCAGCAGTGGGTCCTCAACTCAATCAGGCTCTGGGGACAGCTCTTCAGGGTCTGAAACAGAATCAGATACGGAAGAAGACGATCAACATGTACAAATTCAGCAACAGCGCCAGCCTGGAGGTAATGCATGGCAACCATCGGCTCAAGCTGCAGCGCAAAAGGCTCATGCTACAAATACCTCTCCGCCAGCGTTAGTGCAGACTGCCTCCAACGCAGCGGGAAAAGCTGCCTATGCACAGCCACAAGGGGCTCAATTGAAAAATGATTATCGACAAGCGCAAGGGTTAGCTCAGCAATCTCATCGGAAAATTGCCCCTGGCTGGCATCCTCCAATGCCACCCTCAATGCAACCTAGCTGGGCGTCTCAAGCACCACAGGTGGCAGTTTCTTCGCATGTTCTGTCTTTGAACGACTACAAGGACGATCCTCAATTGAAAGTTGTCAGAAATGTAGAACTGGAAAAGGAGGGACAAGCTATGAATGCTGGAGACATACCTAGTGCAGATCACCAAGACAAAGTGGTATCCGTATATGCCACGGCTTATTCTGCTTCCTATCCTGCGGATTCATCCCCTATTCAGTCGTCTATACAAACAAGCAGCAGCTCCCCGCAGAATACCCATGGTAGTGCTACCATGGGTAGTGATAATCACGATGGCAGCCAGAGAAGCAACTTTCACACTTCGAGAAGGTTTTATTTCCGTCCTTACAATTTGACAAACCCGCCGGCTTTCTTATTGGATGCAACCTTGAAGGACGTCCATTCTTTGCAAGACTCGCTCCAGCAACGTATCTTAGAATCTCTTTCCGCCTATCATTCTTCTAGGAGTGTTAAAGTTGGGCCTCAAAAAGCACCGGAAAACCACGATCGATATTCACGTGCTACAGGGGCTAGCACTGCATGGCCTCCGCTCTACAGTCAGTATGCTCCGACTAACAAGGATAGCAAAGGGGGTTCCGCTCAGCAAAAAACGTCGGCGTCAATGAACGATCGAGAAGAAGAGTGCGTCGCACTTTACAACGGGTTTGGCACTGAAGGGGGTTCGGCTGAGTTCAACGATACAGAAGAAACAGCGGTGCAGAAGGCTCAAAATGAAGGCGTTATCTCCCCATTTGCCATTTTACACACAGACTCTAAATTTTTACTGAGATGGGAAGTCTCTCTGGAGTACAGAGGATGGATGTTCCATTTGGGTGCTTATCGGAGCTATGATGAAGCACGACTGATTTTTGAAACTGGATTGGCAACAATTATATCTGCTTTACTGGGTAAAAGAATAGAAGTGGAAGATTGTACCTCTGTTTTATATAAGTCGCGGAGAGTCTTATCGGGTAATAGTCGCGCTGCTGCCATGGTGGGGTCCAGATTACCGGTCTGTGGAGGGCTATTCGGTCGGCGAGTGAGGAGACACGGTGCCCCTTCAACTGTTGAACCGAAAGAGAGTACTCGTCCCCGCAAACAGGGACGTTCTGCCGGTACAAAGGCTAATAATCATGCTGTTGTGGGCGGGTCTTCCCAACAGAAGAAGGGAGCGAAAGCTTCATCACCCAAAAGTGGGAAGAACTCATCGACGTTGCCATTGCCGAAGAAATCGGGGGTTCATAGTATATCCGGGGGTGCAGGGAGGGCTTCCTTTTATCGCACAGTGATCAAGCATGAGGGTGAAATTCAAGATCTTGGACTCTATGCTATCAAAAGGAATGCCAATGAAGCATTGCGCGTTGCCGAACGCATTCTGGCAGATGGTAATAGTTTCAAGGCTGTCGAAGAGCAGCTGAAAGAGTTACAGAGTAAGGACCAACAAGAAGCCAATTCAGAATTTGCTTGACTTTTACCATCTCACTGTCTATACTGAATAGTTGCGATTTATAAGAGGGCATCTCGTGGTAGCTGTTGCTACCATTTTTTGTGGAAAATTTCAGAGGATATACTGTGAAATCTAGATAGACTAGATGGGTCCATACAGCCAGGCTTGGCAGTTCCCCAGTCCGTGTCAATTGTTATTGTTAATGATAAAGGAAAAAAACATCAATATTTAAGTAGTTGTAGTATAATATGAGCCGTCCATCGTTTACCAATAGCCCTAGTAGTGGTGGTGGAGAGCTGCGCAATGGTATTTGGATCGCGAAGACCCCTTCGGCGCCCAAAGCCGATGGCTCCATCGATCCCCCAAAGAGGCGTTTACGTGTCTCTTGGCACTGCGACGCCGCTTTATCGTGTGGCAAGCTGTTGGTCATAGTAATGGCGTTTTTGGGACTGGTGTTCTATATCGCGCAAAAGGATGAAGCAGCTATACAAAGTGCCATTGAGAACGCTGAAAGTCAGGTTCTACGCTCAGCCAGGACGGCGCTGGGGACGTCCAAAGATATGTCTCTCCCTCGTGCCAAGAGGTCCAAATTAGCGCGGGCGATGGGGGAGAGTAACCTTAAACTGCACTCGTTTACGGACCACTACTTGTGTGGGCATACAGCCAATGTGACCTTGGATGAAGTGGCTTCCAAATCCTTGGCCTTGGCGGTGGTGACGTATAAAGCGCCCAAATCTTTAGCGCATTCATTGAAAACATGGCACAAAACAGGGTTGCTCGAAGTGGCGGAAGAAAAGTTCATCTTCATCAACAGCCCGTCTCAGGTAAGAGCGAGAAGCAATGAGGGGAGTTACCTTACCGTGGCAACGTACACAGTTATTTTTGCTAATTGCTTGTCTATTTCAGGAGGATGTCAACTTGGCAAATACTTACGGATTCACTATCTTCACTACTTCAGAGCGGGGTGGCAACATCATGGCAGGGCCGAGTCTGGCATATTTAGTGGGCAACAGGTACGTGTGGTGTGTGTTCGATGATGGTCACTGACGCCATTATATTTTGCTCGTCTGGCAGCACTTCCGATTACATTCTATTCTTGGAGAAAGATTTCGAAGTAATGACCTCCCAAAGCGTACTGCTTGATGAATTATGGACAGCGTTCGAACACCTTGTGCATGGGGTAGATGTATACAGGTAGGTGGAGTACACAGCATTACGACCGAAAAAGGCATGGTATCATCTTGAATATACCTGCTGGCGAAATACAGACTACGGGGAAAACGCGATCATCCAACGGAGGGTATGCCTGATTGTTGCCAAAATCCCGAGAGAACATGCCCTTACAATTCGAATTGGAGGTCAAGCGGTGGGTTTGGCGACCACATGAACTGGCTCTTTATTTACTGCGATCCAGATATTATTAAACATGCCAAAGGCAGAGTGGTCCAATGTAAAGCATTTGCTTTGATATCGATGCTCCTTTGATGACACCATTCACATTCGCCTGTTACCACGATGCAGGTACCGAGGACCCAAAGAGTTACTGTTATACATCACAGGACACCAACTGGACGAATAATCCAGTGTTGTTTCCGCGAAAATGGTTTCAAGATTATGTCCGAGATATCGCATTGAATAGTGAAAAAGTATGGGAGGATAATCGGATGTTCGAATTTAATACGATGTTGGCTTGGCTACAATGGCACCCCCCTTCGTTAGTGTGCTCGAGTTACTGGGGAGCGTTTAGGCACCATGAAGTTGATCAATAAACGTCCGTTCACGCATAACAAAATATCTCTCCCGAAAACGCAAGTGTAATGTATCTCTGGTACCTTCACACCACAACATTATCGTAGCCCGCTAATATAGCGTTTTCTGTACCGTCAATGAGCTTGGTTGGAAATGAAGAAGAACAAAAATAGCACTCCAATGAGGAGTGCTTTCCAGCCGAAAAATAAGAGTCCAATACCAATAAAAATGAAGTATATCAAAGGAATCTCCGTTTGGGGCAGTCCAAACACTGCACCAAACAATACAATAAAATACACGTAGGTCGTTGGGTACCAGTCAGAACCCCGTACGTACTTGCTGGAGACGTTATCGCCATGCCATGCACTCCAATCATGCGGGCTATTTTATCTACAAAGCCTTCCCCTCCCGCTCCGCCTGCGCCTCCTTGTCCCCGTGGAGCGGGTGCTTGTGTATTAGTCCCTGTACCGCCGCTTCCCGAAGCTCCTCCGTGGAACATGTTGGACGAGCTCATGAAGCCTCGTGAGCTCTGCTGGGGCGACGAGCCCCCTGGTTGCCGCCTTTGTTTGGCACGAGGGTCATTATCTGGGATCACTGCATACTCCCATGGTAACAACATTATGAAGTCTGTACCTTTGTAAGCCATGAAACAAGCACGTACCGTCCCCACTCGCCGTCACATACACCATTATGCACGACTTTCTACTGCTTCTCCTTGCTTGACAGAATCACCTCTGTGTGCCTGAAGCGGGTCTGCTAGATGTCTGTGTATCTATTGAGTTCCGAGCAGCCGCCGATCCTGAGGCTCGTGGGGTTCTGTACGTCAAGACAGAGACTGCTTCACAACTAGTTCGAAAAAAAAAGTTCAAGTTGGAAAGAATTTGTGGTCACCTAGTAGTGGTTTTCTCATGTTCTGATTTTATAAGTACGTATCAAACACGGAATTTCAAAATATCCATTGTGGCAATTTATCTACTCAGATTCTTCTACAGCCAGTTGTAGCACGACTCTTAACTTACCAGCTTTAATTCCTATCCGTAAGTTCTATGAACCTGTTACACCTACGATTCCGCCGTCATTTAGACGGCGGTGCCTTCCGTCAGCATGGGGCTTCACTTCCGCGAAATTGGGGCTTAGAAGGATTTACCATAAACAATTCTTCGCAAATTCGCCAATTGCTCTTTCATCTCTGAAAGCTCGTGTTGATACTGACGTTCTCTTAGTGACGGTTGCTTTAACTGCTGGTTTTCTTCGGAGAGCGACTTGACTCTCTTGTGATTGTCAGCAAGTTTCCGTTGCATCTGTGACAGCTCACTGTCTTTTCGTTTTACAGCTCGCTGTAGACTAGTTACTTTCTTTGTAAGTTCCTGAATCAAATGCTCCGCACTGACACTAGGCGTTGCGCGGCTCTTGGCAGTTGTCCATTCTTCTGCTTCGCCGGTATCATGGTCTTCTCCAGTTTGAATCTGAGCTGTCTGGACAAGTGCAGCTCTTGCTTGATTCAATCTTTCCGTCTCATTTTCCAGCAGCTTTTTCAACCGTTGGATTTGCTGCTCGTATTTTGTCTGCATCCGTGCAAAGTACGACGCGTTCATTTCATCAACTTCTTTCTGCCGCTCCTGGAGAGACCTAAGTTTTTCCTTGTAGTATTCTGCGAAGAACAAGGAAACACGCTTAGTAATATCGGTTCTAGGTTTCGCTAACAATATACTAACTTTTGATTCGATTCACTTCAGACTTGTGTTTCGACTTCAAATTCTTTACCTCTGTGCTGTGCAGCTTCATTAAACGGTACATTTGTTCGTTCGGGTCACGGTCGGTATCGACTCCACTAGGAGCATAAGCATCAGTAACAGGGGTTACATCCTGTTTCGGCTTTTTCTTTCCGCTCTTTCGTTTCGTATTGAAGGGACGTTTAGACGTGCTACCACCGGAGCGTACTTGTCGAGTGTCAGGACGGGTCCTCTGTGAGCGAGCGGGAAGACCGTGAGAAAAATTCTCACGCTCGTCGCTACTTCCGTGGTCATTCGGTTCTGCACTTAGTTCAGATTGACTGTCCGTAACGGACGATTCTGGTGAAATATCTTTGTACGTGTAAGGAGGGGACGCTTCCATTCCGGAGGGCTCTGTTCTGCGGCTTCTTCCGACGTTGGCCGTAGACGAGTGATGCTCCTTAAAGCTACCCGGAGCAAATTCTACTTTGTGTTTTGCCGAGGTTGCATGTCTATCACTATCTCTCGTATGCTCATAGCCCTTGCTTTCTTCGTTATACTGCCGGGAGCTCTCGCCGGATTGCAGAGAGGTCCTCGCCGGTCCTGCCCCAGAAAACATTTCTGTAACTTTGGAGACAATGTTGTCTATATCGTTATCACTCATTGATTTCAGACGCTCTTGAGTGAATTCTGATTCTTTGGAAGGCTGCTGATCGGACGTATAATAGCTGGCCGCTTGGGAAGTTCCTGGCCGAACGGCGCTTACCGATCGGTGAGGTTCTCTAGGAGGACGAGCTGCAGAAGAGGAATACCTGTCAGCAGCGGCGGTTTTGGTGTAGGTGAATACAGCGCCTTCTGCTGACGTAGATCCAGTATACGTGATGTCCCCACTTCTTGCAGAAAACGTAGTCGAAAAACTGTTTGAATTACCTCGGTGTTTCTCAGCTCTGGGGACTTTCTGGGACGCCGAACGACTCCTGTTGCCAATGGTCGGTGAGGTCCATAGTTCTTCGGGAAGGCCACCGTGTATGGAAGACGACGACGGTCCCGATTGTGTTGCCCTTTGGCTGCTAGTCTTCAGATTGGACTTCCTAGCAGGAGAGGAGTGTGTTGATGTCCTTCTTGTCCGGCTACCACGGCGACTGTCGCCCGTAGACGATCGCGAGCTCATTGACATGTTCAACTAGTTGGTGGCGACGTAAGCAACCTGCGAGATTATCTTAAAGGGTTGCTTTGGAACTGGCGGTTAACCATGTAGCGTGGGCGGTCGCAAATGGAAGGCCGTTAACACCAGCCTCCCAGTAAGGGATCAAACTACTTTCCTATCACACTAGTGAAGTGGTAAGACACAATCGCTTCCTCTTGGATAGATTGAGGGATACAAGTATGCCATGTTGGCAATCGTGGGGGAATTGTCGTTAACGTGCCCAAGCGAAGACATTTGCACTTTGTGAAGCAGGATGCCGTGAAGTTCAGGAATCAGCAAACCATTTGCTGCAAATGGCAAGTTGGCAACCGGACCCACTAAGTAAGGGTCCCACTTATGGACAACTAACTGTCAAAAAGTGATGCGTGGTGGCTAAATTTCCGATGTTCCTACAAAAACACCGCTAACTGATGGTTTGACTGGGGAAGACGGAAACTATCGTCGGAAAGGGGTCTGCGATTGTGGCATGATTACTAGGTAGTAGTTTATTACCAGTTGATGGAGTACTGCTAGGAATGTCACTGCCGTCACACTCAGTATTCCAACAGACTTCGTCGAGGATCTTTGGCGGACATTATTCTAAAGAAGATACATGATGCTTTGATTCCATTACCGAGACTGTCAACTCGTAGATTCTTACTTCTTAGTTACTGGGACTCGAAATGTTATGAGGTTACGGAAGCGCGAAAAGCCCTCTCGAGTAACACTGCTCTGGAGACACCCGCTTGCATCGAGGTGTCGGAGAGAGATGGCATTTCTTGCGAGCTCCTCAAGTCCAGCGTCTGTAATAGTGCTTTGGGTGCAACTCTTCATTTCGAGTTTTGTTAAGTTATGTAAGTGGGTAAACGCAGTGTCTGTAATGCCTCCCTGGTTGCATTCAGACATATCCAGCTCTTTCAGCTGACTCAAATAATGAAATGCTTCGTTGCCGATAGTGCGTTGGTTACATCCACTCATGTTTAATGCCTGCAACTTTGATAGATGCCGGAATCCATTGTCCGTTATGGTATTCTGCTTGCAACCACGAATCGACAAAGTATCCAGTGTCGTCAAGTGCTCAAACGCCTGATCCGTGATGGCATCCTGGGAGCAAAAGCCTAGGTCCAAAGATCGCACATTCTTGAGGTGTTCGAAGCATCTATCGGATATACCATTTTGGCGAAGGTTTCGCATTTCCAACCGAGTGAGATTACTCAGCCACTGAAAAGCGTTTTCAGACAACTGTGGGCATGAGCTAATGTTTAAGTCTTTCAAAGATCTCAGGTGTTTGAATGCAACATCCGTGATACCCTCTTGATTACATCCACTCATGCTTAGCTTAGTTAAATTCGACAAGTAAATGAATGCCTCCTGGGTGATTTGCGGTTGTCTGCACAGGTCCATCTCTAAAACAAGTAGCTGTCCAAAGTGCTCGAACGCACCGTCAGTTAGTGTCACTTGTGTGCACCCTCTAATCGATAGATAGGTTAGGCTCCGAAGGTGCTCAAACAAAGCATCGGTAATTGTTTCTTGCTTGCAGCCATTCATTCGCAGTTCCACTAGTTGTGGAAGGTGTGCAAACGCCGAGTCATCAATGGTTGTTTGATCGCAGGACATCATGGAGAGGGAAGTTAGGGACGACAAATGGCAGAATCCGTCACTGGTTATATTCTCCTGATTGCAATCGGATATGTTGAGTTTGGCCACTCCTTTGAATGAAGGAAACGCATTATCGTCCAAACCAGTTTTGCATGAACGAAGGTTAGCCTCTTTGAGGTTCTCCAGGTAGGCAAATCCTCCCTGCGGGAGAGATACCCGTTCGGCCGAAAGGACTTCCACGTTGGATAAGTACTGGCATCCTTCAAGATGTATCATCGGCCTGTGAAACTTCAGGCTGTGATCGAAACATACTTTCCGTGCATACTCGAGGCACTGCGCCGCGTCCGCACTCGGTATTATTCCATTAATAACAACTGTCCCCTGGAAGTGTGGCATGAGGTCTCGTAAAATTTTAAGGCGGTGCCATTTGATCTGCTTCGTCGACTTGTGAAACACACGGAATCGCGTCTTGGGCCAGTATAAACCGAGGATCGCCTGCCGGATCGGCTTGCATACGGCTCCTAAACCAGATTGCAACATCTGTGCAACATCGTCTTCACAAAACTCACTCCACCATGCCAAGAAAGTGAGCCACTCCTCCCCCAGCTGGGTGGTACTAACAGCGTTACTCATTGTTCACTCTGCTCTTCATGTACTCGACGACAATCCTTTTGTTGAAATGAACAATACCATGGTCCATGAAAGAAAAAATTAATTTTCACACACACACCCCTTGTGAATCAGGCTTGAAGATCCAACTACATGTCTGCTGGTCAAATCTAGTGTTTTGGTGCTTATTGTGTATTAAAGTAGTTTAGACATGAAACAAACCAACTTGACTTGCCAAAACGCGTCTAACGGTACTGACGGGTACCGCCACGAGGAGGCATACGTGGACTACCATTGCTTGGTCCAGAAGGGGCAGATGAGCCCGTGAATAAGCTCTTAATTGAGCGGCCTAAGTGTTTGAACCCTCCACAGATTCCACGCCTCTGACCCGATTCGTCCTTCATTAGGCTTACAGTTAGTGTGAGCACTCCAAGGCCTGCGATTGCTCCTCCTACTATGGCCTGGCGTCGAATCTCCTCGTTGCAGCAGAAATAAGATTTTACTGGTCTTCCAGCGTTTGGATGGTCGACAGTTTCCCGTTTACCTGGCAGTTTGGAATCTGGGATGTCCCAATGTGTTTCTTTCGGTAAAGGAGGTTTGTATCCGATGAAGAGTCCCCACTGTTGGAAATGTTTTTCACAGCGTTGGAGCTTTCGTTTCCACCCGTCAGTGATGCTCTTGAAGCCTTCCTCACCGAAGTCACTGGAGGAAAAAAATAAACGATTATCCCATTAGTAAGAAGCATTATGCACATCGAAATCGGTGATCTTACCTTATGTACTGGTCCTTCAGTTGTTCGGTTTTGTTGAGTTCCCGACGCAAACTCTCAGTGAATAGATCGGTGACGTTTCTCGCATCCACGTACTGGAATCCAGATTCTGCCAATACCTTTCCATATTGCGGCACTGTGAGAAGATGATATCCTCGTTGCTTAACATATTCGCGAAATTCTTCATCACTGTTTTCGCCTCGACAGTAGTCACTGATGAGGATTCGTCCACCAGGACGCAACCAGCGGTAGCACTTGCGGAACAAATCGTGCTTATCCTCAATGTGCAAGATAGTATCCCTAGAGTAAATGACGTCAAAACTCTCATCACCAAATTGGGTTGTTGTTGCATCCATTTCTTTGAATTCTACGTCAATGTCTTCCCCGTCAGCCATGGCTTCTCGTGCTCGGCTGGCCGCAACCTTTAACGTGTTGGCAGAGAGGTCAATCGCAAGAACGGACACTGTGGATTGAAATCAACAAACATTGTAGTACATCAGTGCTCCAGTGAAATAGCACAACTTTCTATTACGACTAAACTTTGTATTTCCGAGCCATTTCAAAGTCTCCACCGCCAACGCCGCATCCCAAGTCAAACACATGCCCCTCGTTGCAACTTCATCAATGGGAGGAATGCCTTGGTCGTTTCGTATCCCCGGTGGAAACATAGCCAAACAGTTTTTCGTATTTCAAAACACCTTCCAGTTCTTGCCAAAACCTCATCGGTCACGTTTTGAGCTAGAACAATTCGAGAAAGTATGAATCGGGTTGCTATGCGTGTTTTGGACAAGGCTTCCACAGTATGACGCAGCCACGCCTGTTGCTTGTTGCACTAGCTGGACGCAAATGTAGACCGCAGGCCAACGCAGTTGATTTCATCATCGCTAGTGCAAGGACGTATAAGTCCGTGCTACTCATATTTAAGCTACGGTTCGCTAACAGCAAAGCATGACTACATTTCCACTTAGCCGGTAGGCCATAAATACTACTAAGCATGAGGCGGCAGAGGTGCGCTCCGTAGCCAACGCAGGCCAAAGTGGTCAACTTCCCGGCCGGTGGGCTATCTGTCACATTTGTGTGTGTGGCCAAAGTGTTTCGCAAGGATGAGGAAGTCAAGATGTCTCCCAAACCAAAACAATAAACCACGCAGTACTGTAGTTCAGCTGTGGCTCACGCGGGTGTCGTAGAACGGTTGCTTCATCAATAGGTCCCAGTCAAAACCGGCACGATCCGGATGTGCGTCCCAATGTGCGTCGTTACAACAATGAGTTTCCAGGTTGATAGACCGCAGGTAGTTGTCTACTAGTTGAATACACACATATGTCCATGGCCAAGGGCTGCCAGGCTGCTCAGCGCTTACTTATCTAGCGTCGTCCGCTTCGCAGCTGGTGTATGCCAGTGGGCTATCTGTCACATATGTGTGTGTGTGCTACTATGTTACATATTAGGTTGTCTACAGTGGGCACAACGATCAGCATCAGTCCGCCACGAATGTACGATAGTCTCCCTGACATTTCGCGGTTTCTACAGTCGATATTCTTGCGCCAAAAAAAAGAAAAAAAGAAACAAGAGTTGCTACATATTTGTCCCTCGGATATAACGTACTCGAATTATAATTCGTGCTTCCATCCGATGGAATCCATCGTAGTGATAACCGCGTCGTCGTTGGCAACCATATGTATGTGTGTATTGGTATTGCTCTTACCGGAAGACGTGTACGCTGTGTGAGGGGTGAACCCTACCCGGAACCGGTCCAGCATCTTCATGTTGTGGCATCGGTAACTTCCGACGGTAAGGGACAGCAAACAAAAAGGCTTTGGGGGGAAGGTGGATACAGTGTTGTAGGGCTATCGTTGCATTGATGGCCGTGCTTGAAGCGTAATATATTGAATACTTATGTCATTTTAACATACACTACAATACTGTACAAGGTATTGAACTAACGTGAATATTACGAAATACAGAGGTATTTCTCGTCACACAGAGTCTTTATTACTTCAAGCCAAAACAGTGCTACTTGTACTCTAGTCGAGAGCACGATGGATGTTCCGAATGCAGTCCAAACCTGTCTGCAATATATTGAGAACACTAAAGCTGAGAACGGTGTTTTCTCTTCCAATGCAACGACATTGGCGACAGAGCAAGAGAAATGGTTTTGGTGGCCACGTGATTCTGGGGCTACAACGCTTAACGCCGGTCCAGCCAAAGAGGACTTAAGCAAACTGGTAGAAGCCATCATTTATTCTGGTGGCGGTGTCATTGTGATCGGCGTAAAATATTTGGAACGTGCAAATCAACTCAAGCTTCAGCCTCTGTGGAAAAATGCCGACACAAATAATGGCTATGAGAGCGAACAAAGTCTTCAAGCCAAAATTCGGGATATAATGACCAAGCTACGTATGTTTGAAAGGGAGACAATTGGAGACGACCCCCAGGAAGACTACATTATGAAAATCCTCAAAACAAGTGTTGATGGTACAATGCAGTTCTTCGCGGCGATTGGCGTAGAGGGGACGAGACGACCACCGTTGGAGCGTGTGTCTGTACGCTCAGGAGCTTTCTCCGTGGAATATCAACCAGACAAACTTGTGACCTGTTTGGAGACTGAACCGTTGCATGGCTGGTCCCGTAGCATCAATGCACAAATTGTGTACGACTCTCTGAGACTGGGTGAAGAGTACACTCCCGAATCAAGTGCACAGGAATTCAAGTTCTTCCCGTGGTATGAGCCAGATAACACCGATGGGAATTTTATTAAGAACATTTTTAGAGAGTACATACCACAGCTGTTGTCAACTGGGCAAAAGACGGAAATTTGTATAGGCGTTGCGGATAACCTATCGTTGCTTCCGTTCCCTGCAAATCCAGAGGAATTGAAGGAGTTGGTGAAAGAGTGGGTACAGGAAGCGCTTTCGAACATGTTCCCGCAGTTGAAACAGCGTGACGTATCGGAGCTAAGGGCAGTGGTTAACACCGTCAAAATTGAGGAGGAGGATATTTCTTGTGGACCGAGTACAAGATGGGTACAGGAGTTGACTGTCTTTGACTCAAACGTTGCCAAACGCATTTTAAGAAAGCTAAAGGAGAAAAATAGATCGCTCTTAGCATTGCGAGCTGAGCAAAGTATACAACAAATGAGTGTAATACCGAGAATTGAGGGGTTAAAATTTGGTATACCGATGGATGTACGTCGGAATCGAGAGTCTTGGAACCTAATTGAGGAATGTGTGAACAATGGGGAGGCGGAAGTAGATGAGAGTGAATTTGGTATCAATTTTGAACATTGTTGTGTTTCTATCACGTTACCGCATTGTTCGGGTCTGTTTGTGGAACAAAAACTTATCCGAGCCAAAACAATTCGCTCCAGCCTTCGCCCTTGGGAGTATCGGGAGTTTTGGGATTTACTGCTCCTCTATGGTGAGAGGCATATGTTTGCAACTCTCCGACATTTTTGCGGACCCGAGCGGTATAGAATTCTCGCAGTTGGTTCGTCTGTCTCTATGCCGTTACTTGATAAAATGCAATGGAATGAGACGTGGAATATGATTGATCAAACTCATGTTGGTCTTTTTTTTGATGATGGGGTGTCTCCAGCAAGACTACTACCATGCTGCCTGGTAGTGACACATTCGAGCAGACATCGTGCGACAAGAGCTCCGCTATGTCGGCGAATTCAGGAGTTGTATGAGACACTCGAACTTGATAGAAGTCCTCAGACAACAGTTATGGTGTTTACAGATGATCCAGTGTTTGCTAAGAGTCAGTACGAAGCCTTGTTGGGTTTTACCAATATGCTTTTGTTTATATTTCCTCTATCAAGCTTGAACAACTCTCATACCCTCTCGACTGCCATTGTTTTTGACGAGGATAAAGTGACGTTTACTCCACAAGGAGTAAAAAAGGGGGGAAATGCAGAGTGCATGCAGAGCGACGAAGTACAGGTTTCCAACGTTCCTACGTTTGAATACTTGGACAAGCCAGTCGTAGAGGATCACATGATCGGTGATATCTTCCGATTTCTCAGCGGCGAAACGCCGCTGACCGCGCAACTCTTGGGCCGACAAGATCGTGTTGACGTTGATAGGACAGTTACGAGCACGTTATGCGAGCTCTTTTCGAATCGACTTGTGAGCATGCAACAACGTCAGTGTAAATACGGTGAAATGCACTTGTCAAGAATTGTTATGCGTTGTGGACTGCGTACAGCTGTCATGCGAGCGCTAGACACGACTATTCGAGGAACTTTGTCGGACTATTTTCTTCAGGTTACTGTTCGACACGTTAACAAACGAACTGAGATAAATGATATCCTGGCGATACAATATAAGGAAGCGCATGCGTACGTTTTTCTGTGTCAGAAGATGCTATTTCATGAGGCACGAGCGAAATTGACAGCAAGGCTTCCTTCAGAAGCACGTGTGCTACTGGTATCCCTCAATGATGCTCCTTTCAGGGACGATGATGCTGTATTTACTCCTGTCTTATCCATTGATGAAATGTCAAATATGCTATCAGTCCTTCGTGCATGGTTTCCATCCTCCACGGACGCATTGTCCGTCTTGCAGCGCGAGATAGACTCGAATCGGTCTGACCCATGGCTGCGTACGAACTATTCAGCGGTGCTCACCGCTTTGCGTGGTCGTTGTTGCCTTTTACAGCCGGTCATCCAACATCTATGCGACGGCGAAGATAAATTTGTTCTCTTTGTCGAACGATTATCGATCATTGAGTTGTTCATGGGGGGATTTGACCATTCAAGTCACGGTTTTTCATCTACACAAACTTTGATAAAGGAGTTAAGGTCGGATCTTGGAAGTTACGGACGCCTGGGCATGGGACTTCTTGTTCGGAATGATTGGGCAAGACGCATTCATCCGTTTCTTCATCCCGTCGGAACAATGGGTATCTTGAGACATGTATGTTGGAAGAGGTTGACACAGGCTGTTACTCGTTTCCTCATCCAGTTTCCGATAATTACGGATAGATTGCTGATACGGTATAAGGCTCGTTATGACGATAAATTGTCTCATTTGATTGAGATTCTGTTCCATCGAGATATGAATGGAGCTTACGAGCTACTTGATCTCGCGATCCGCACGAATCAAACTCTCCAGCAACCGACGGGAGTCTTGTGTGTGCAACTTAGCAAACTTATTCTTCTTGCGTCGGAAGAATTCAGTGCGTCTATCGATAAACTCTGTTTGTTATATCATGCGTATCGCCCCGCGCACGATGCCGGTGGAGAACAAGACGAGAAAACTTTCTTCCATTTCTGTTACGTAGGACTTTGTATGTGCTATGTGGCAGCAACAGATAATTTGGTCGTGGAGGTAGCGAAAAAACTCATCAACACGCTGTGCCAAGACATAAATACGTTACCGTTCTTAGGCCCAGCATATACCCAGGTAGTTCACAACCAGCTGGAACTTCGAAAGCAGCAAGCCGAGGTTCTGCGTTCCTGGTTTGAGAGTGAGGAGGAGATACTAGTTGATTCTTACTTTGAGAAACATAACGTCAATGGACAGGTTCTACCACGGAATAGTAGACGTTCGACGTCGTCTGATACATTCACTGCGCAGTGGTTGGACGACATTTGCCCTTGTCTCCGCCCCAATGGTCTGCAAGAATTGAAGAAAACTGTAGTTTCACAGTGGAGATACTTGGGCGCTAGAAACGACGGGTTTCTTGCCGAACCTGTTGTACGAGAGTGGCTTCGTTCAACGAACGACTGAGACCATTGAACTCGTTCCTGAACTGTCACTTTGGCTTAGCTTATGGTTTGGGTTTGCTTGAAATGGTGTATTTCGGCAACATTTGCTGAACTATGTCATTTAGCATTCCATGATGGGGTTCACCAACTCCAAGAATGATTGCCCATTTACTACTCGTCGAATAGATGGGACTCTTTCTGTTCGGCCTATTCCAAGCGGTCCCCAGTCCCCGAGGGGCGCAAGCATTGTGCCAACAATGGACAACGAGCAAATTCCAAGATCCATCGGTAATCTTTCGGAGCAAACGTACGTATAAATCGAAATTCCAACACAATTCGTGAATCATTAGAATCATAATCTGACTTCGTTGTTACCATGTTTACCCGCGCCGTTGTCGTTGTCGGCAAAGAAATTCTCGTGAATTTGTTTCGTATGTGTCCCATGGTCATAGTCCTAGCCATGGCCAGCAAAAATAGGGTTTCATGGTTGTGTATCGTAACACGTTCTCGGTAAAACTATGGCCACGTTTCCTGACTCTCAATGCCAAATCGTACATTTTCTCGCTTCGCTGACGGGACATTTCCTTATAAGCACTTTGCAACAATTGGTTGATACAGTCCGTTCCCTCTGTTTGTATTGTGGGCGGAGCAAGTAAATGAATTGAGACAAATGTGACGTGACTTCCCAGTTCAACAGCCAATACTGTACATATGATGATCCTAAGTCATAAACATCGACTCATATCAATGCTACAGAAACTCGAGGATGCACACAAATAGGGAGGTCATGCACAGGTAATTTTGCGTCCATTTTGCCCATGCGCTACAAAATTTGGACCCTACCAAGGATTGACTCCCCTGGTTTTGTCCTTTCTTGTTTTAGAATTTTCGGTTTGTTTGATGTGATATTGGAGGCAAATCTTCTTGTTACACCGTTCTAATGTACACAGACACATGAGTGGCGAAGCCCAGTGTCTCAAGGACAAGCTCATCCCACAGGGCTCGGACCACTTTTCGAACCTCCCAATGGTGAGGAGCGCTGAGAATAGGTTAATACGCAACCATGACGCAGGCTTCAAACACGACTGCCGACCACTTGGCGAAGACCGCGTCAAACAACCGAATGGGAAATGGTTTTTCTTGCCTAGACTGGCCGCCTAGAGCTACACACACGGTAGATTATGTCGAGAGGTTTATCGACTTCAGGATCCACAAGCGGATTGTCGTCCACTCAAAGGGCTACCCAAAGTCAGCACGGACGTGGGAACCGGTTTCGTGGCTTCAAAAGGACCTGGGTAGCTGCATCTTCTTTGACCTCGAGCAGGAGATGTACTACAACATGGGCCATGTTGACGAAACAGAGGTGGACGGAACTCCTGGGGCGGCACCTTCCCACGTCAGGTGGCGGCATGTCAATGGCCGACAACTGCTCGTCTGGACCAACGTTTAATCCTAACTGCGCTGCTGCAACCGGTCCTAGCGTCGCTGTGGCGGACACAGGGCCGTCTCTTCCCAGGCTGAGCGTTGTAGGTATCCTGACATAGTTGTCGCAGGCATGGCGGCACCGCGATGCCTCTTGAGCAAACCCAGTGTTGCGGGCGCATACCGCTCCTCGTTAAGAGGATGCGGTCAACTCCCCGGCCTGTGGGCTATCTGTCACGTATGTGACCCACTATCATTTGTGAGTCGACTTCCATGCAGACGCAGCCGGTGCTGGTGGCGCACTTGGCAGCTGACTTGGGATGCGTCAAGCGAATCGAAGACCAGTTTCATTCCGAGCAGCCTTGCATACGGCTCCTAAACCAGATTGCAACATCTGTGCAACATCGTCTTCACAAAACTCACTCCACCATGCCAAGAAAGTGAGCCACTCCTCCCCCAGCTGGGTGGTACTAACAGCGCTACTCATTGTTCACTCTGCTCTTCATGTACGCGACGACAATACTTTTGTTGAAATGAACAATACCATGGTCCATGGAAGAAAGACCCCATACACACACATCCCTTGTGAATCAGGCTTGAAGATCCAACTACATGTCTGCTGGTCAAATCTAGTGTTTTGGTGCTTATTGTATATTAAAGTAGTCAATCCTTTTGTTGAAATGAACAATACCATGGTCCATGAAAGAAAAAATTAATTTTCACACACACACCCCTTGTGAATCAGGCTTGAAGATCCAACTGTACATGTCTGCTGGTCAAATCTAGTGTTTTGGTGCTTATTGTGTATTAAAGTACAAGTTAGACATGAAACAAACCAACTTGACTTGCCAAAACGCGTCTAACGGTACTGGCGGGCACCGCCACGAGGAGGCATACGTGGACTACCACTGCTTGGTCCAGAAGAAGCAGATGAGCCCGTGAATAAACTCTTACCTTTGGTACACACACACAAATGTGACAGATAGCCCACCGGCCGGGAATTTGGTAATTGAGCGGCCTAAGTGTTTGAACCCTCCACAGATTCCACGCCTCTGAGACTCTGACCCGATTCGTCCTTCATTAGGCTTACAGTTAGTGTGAGCACTCCTAGGCCTGCGATTGCTCCTCGTACTATGGCCTGGCGCCGAATCTCCTCATTGCAGCAGAAATAAGATTTTACCCATCTTCCAGTGTTTGGATGGCCGACAGTTTCCCGTTTACCTGGCAGTTTGGAATTTGGGATGTCCCAATGTGTTTTTTTCGGTGAAGGAAGCTTGTATCCGAAGAAGAGTCCCCACTGTTGGAAACGTTTTTCGCAGTCTGTCACATATGTGTGTGTGTGTTTTCATAGCGTTGGAGGTTTCGTTTCCACCCGTCAGTGATGCTCTTGAAGCTTTCCTCACCGAAGTCACCGGAGGAAAAAAATAAAAGACTATCCCATCAGTAAGAAGCATTATGCACATCGAAATCGGTGATCTTACCTTATGTACTGGTCCTCCAGTTTTTCGGTTTTGTTGAGTTCCCTACGCAAACTCTCAGTGAATAGATCGGTGACGTTTCTCGCATCCACGTACTGGAATCCAGATTCTGCCAATACCTTTCCATATTGCGGCACTGTGAGAAGATGATATCCTCGTTGCTTAACATATTCGCGAAATTCTTCATCACTGTTTTCGCCTCGACAGTAGTCACTGATGAGGATTCGTCCACCAGGACGCAACCAGCGGTAGCACTTGCGGAACAAATCGTGCTTATCCTCAATGTGCAAGATAGTATCCCTAGAGTAAATGACGTCAAAACTCTCATCACCAAATTGGGCTGTTGTTGCATCCATTTCTTTGAATTCTACGTCAATGTCTTCCCCGTCAGCCATGGCTTCTCGTGCTCGGTCGGCCGCAACTCTTAACATGTTGGCAGAGAGGTCAATCGCAAGAACGGACACTGTGGATTGAAATTAACAAGCATTAGTACACCAGTGCTCTAGTGAAGCAGCACGGCTTCTATCACGACTAACCTTTGTATTTCCGAGCCATCTCAAAGTCTCCACCGCCAACGCCGCATCCCAAGTCAAACACATGCTCTCCCCGCTGCAACTTCATCAATGGGAGGAATGCCTTGGTCGTTTCGTATCCCCCGGTGGAAACGTAGCCGTGACCAAACACTTTTTCGTATTTCAAAACACCTTCCAGTGTGTACTGGTTAGAGTCAAGGAATTTTTGGAACTCCCGACTGTGCTGGTCTTCTTCCTCATCCCCTTCTTCCGGGATTTGAGGCATTTGGGTGGGTGAAGCAGCCTGCTTGAACTGCCCTTGGCTACCTCCAATGTCTTCCATACGCTGTCGAGCCTCATCATACCGTCGTTGGAAGTCTTGCGCTTCATCAGCACTTGACAGACGAAGACCAAACATGTGTAGGTCCTGGGATATTGTCCCATCTTCTGGGTTGTACAGAGGGGCTTGGAAGGTCCATTCACGGGGTTCTTGCGTTGAGCCCTGCATATCAACATTTTAAAGTCACAGGGATGCATTTGTAAGCCTTATCCACGGGGAAAAGCGCATTAGAAGGATAGAACATACCAGACGGCATTGAGGATCAATCGGATGATACATGAGGATCTCTTTGCCCTTTTTCGTCTTCCGAATGAGGAGTTTACAGTGCCCATTGGAGGGGTTCTCGGTTACGAGAACAGCGCCTGAGCCTAATATACTCCAGTGATTACGCTGGGGATCCCAACGAAATAAGCGTCCATGGCCTCGGAAATGTTCCCGATGAGGCCCCGAGCTACCCATTCCACTCTCCATTTTGGTCTATGTAGCGCCAGGTAGATACACAATGATGCAAACACAAACACGCACTTGTATACGTGCACGTGAACCCAGACCAACCTTACCAACACGTGGAAATCATGGAGAATGCTAGGGAGAAGTGATCTGACACAACAGTTCAAGAAGTTTTTCGGCCACCCCCAACCGGAAAGATACAAGATACTGTCCCTTCGCGTCTATTTGCTCTACTATAGTCAATAGAGTTGTAAGCTCAGCTCATTTTTGTGTTCGTAGGTATTGTCGTAACCAGAGAGAAATTTGGATTGTTATTTTAACTGAGAAGCTTCTTGGGTCTTCCCTATGTGTTCCAGAGCCTTAACTATGTTATTCTGTTCATGCTCTGCTAAATGCCCTTTTAGAGCATTGGCTCGTTCTATAAGAGTCGTCCAGAACTTATCGTCACCCGACTTCTGAGCACCGAAAGCGTATGCAACTGTTGATAAATATGGACCTTCCATTTCACCAAGCATGGGTTTGAATTTATCTTGGAGACCTTCATACAGTTCGGGGCAAGGCGTAGACATAACTGCGAAGCGGTTAACTAAAGAAACCAGCTGATCCTGCCCTGTAATTCGATTTATCCATTCCCATCTCAAAGCACCTTCTTGCCTCCAGTGATACACAAGCGCCTGCCAGCAACAAAGATGAAAGGGTTCGTGGACCATGCGGAGAGACCGGGGACAATCGACATACCTCATGATATCCATACATGGATGCTAGTTCGTTCTCATCCGGGCGTCCGTCACTGTTCGCGTCTGTTGTTGATGCTGCCGCTTCTTCAGCTGTAGCTCCAGTAGCATCTTCCTGGTGTCCAGGCTGGTGACTGGTACTCTCCTCTGGTTGATTCTCTGTATTGGAGAAGTATCTCTGTCCCACACGAACTAGGCTGCGAGTAGTTGCTAGCGTCCTAAATGAAGCCGTGGGTACCCTGAAAACGAGCTGTGGAGCAAACAATCGAGGTATTAACCACTGTGCATAGCCCCGTGCTAGTCCTGCCATCTTCACGTTTGCTGTTTTCCCCTTTATTATCCCAATTACTCTAAGCATCTACACCAACGATCAATCCAAACAACATATACTATCTCATGTTAGACTATACAAACACGAAACTGGAGTGAATGGACGAAATGGGGCTCAAGTTGAAGTTGGCGCTGACACCAACCGCCTTTGTGGCTTAGCTTCCCTGTATATTACAGTGTTTGTTTTATTGACCCTGAAACGTTGTTGCCTCTTTAGTGAAGTTGTCTCTGGAAAACAGAGTGTCTGGAGGGAGATAATGGCACTAGTAGGAGGCTCCCGTCCGGGACTCCTCCTGCGACGACGGGGTCGCTATTCATTTTCCTCCATTTTCCACCCTTATACGTTCTCTATACGGCGATTTTCGTCGCCATCAGGAGGAGGGAGACCCTCGTCAAGTCTGCGGTGGACAGTGGATAGCTGGATTGAGGAGAGGACAGAAATACAGAAGCGAAACTTATCGGCCGCCACAGGTCACTTCCGCGATGATGGACGATATCAACCATTACCCAGGAGGGAGCTTTCAGACCCACGGCAGTTGGTGGCTTTGCTCAAGACCGAAGTGCACAAGTCGCCCGAGCCAGCCCACAAAGTAGTCCTCGCCCGATTCAAACAGTACAAGGACACGGAACTGTTCAACCCTATTGTAGTAGCGGCTTCATTTAACTATATGGTCAAAGGCCAGAATCGGCAAGCTGCTGCAGAGGTACGTTGTGCCCAATCGGTTCACATCATTATCGAAGAAACTTTTTATGACTCTTGGCTTCACGTTGTGGTTGCGCAGGATCCACGATTCTTTGAGCTTACAGATTATGCCCAAGATTTAATGTCCAGCGTCCCGAATGAGTTCCCTCCGCGAGCAAGTAGTTTGATACTCCATGCAGTTGGGCGAATAGTTCCGAAACCAGCCGATCGGGTGAGCGGGCTGATGCTAAAAGGTGCCGACTTGATCGTCTCTTCTATTACACACAATCCCGGTAAGGTCGATCCTCGGGCTGTAGTGAATGCACTGTATGCTTTCGGACAATGGTATTGGGCATACCACCCCCTTTTCGAGTCGTGTGCTGATTTCCTGATGCCAAGATTGCATCAACTTACCCCTCAAGGACTCGTCTTAGCTCTTTATGCTTACGGAAGGGCTCGCTATGCTCATGCGGATTTTTTTGATGCTGTCACGCGCCATGCGGCGTCGCTACTCCAGGACTGCTCGGCTCAAGGATTAGCGCTATTATTGTGGTCGTTCGCTCGGACAAGGCAGCGACCAGATGCTTTATTCGCGTGGCAAATTGCTAATGAAGCCATGTCGAGACTCGGTGAGTTCCAAGCAATATCGTTGGCGAATCTCACTTGGAGCTCAGCCCGACTGGGCATCCATTATGGGAGCTTTTTCCAAGCGATAGCTCAGAGGACAGCAACGCTAGTAAAGCACATGAGAGCGCGAGAGTTGTCAACTCTCGCTTTGGCGTTTGCTTCAGTCCGGCATACTGGTGTGGACTCTGATACTGCAATACAGCTTCTGTTGAGCCAAGCAGCTCTACTGAAAAACCAGACTAAACCGTTAGATTTCGCCAGTATTCTCACGGCAGCTTCTCTTACGGACACTCCAGACCTTGAGCTATGCTCCATATTGCTTTATCAACTTACTGATGTAGGGTCCCAGAAAAACCGCACAACTTTGGTCGATCGCTGGAAAGGCAGTGCAGAGAGTGCCGAGAATCGGGTTTCTGGGGAAGATAGTGAAACCGCGGGGATGGATCTACTTGCAGAACGCACCCAAACAATTAGACGAACCGTGCTTCAGGCTCATCATGAGGAACTTCAACAAAGAAAGATATCAGAACCTTCTGGTGTAAATGACAAACGCTTGATTGGTACAACAGCAACTCCAATAGGTGGGGTTGGAGAAGTAACCGGAGCGCATGATTTATTTTATCAACCAACTTCTGAAGACCAGACGTCAGTTGAGAAGTTCCTACGCAATTGCCGGAGCAAACATTTCGTCCAGGGACGAGGCGTAGCGTTCTTTTCTAGAGCTCACGAGCTCGCAGCTCTGTTTTACTCATCTGCTCGTCTGCGCTTGTTTGCACCGTTATCAGATATTCAGAAGTGGTCCAATGGGATTGACAAGGCGATTTCTAGCCAGCCATTGAATGACTATTTATTACATCCATCCAGGATCAGAATGCCATACTTC
This sequence comes from Halocafeteria seosinensis, assembly GCA_001687465.1. NCBI lineage: Eukaryota > Bigyra > Bicosoecida > Halocafeteria > Halocafeteria seosinensis. The sequence goes on along the minus strand of LVLI01000287.1, from coordinate 2,805 downwards.
GATGCCCTCGTTAGATCGACATACTGCAGATTACCGGATTCTCTCCAGTTTCGAGAGCGTGCTTCGGTGATGCATCCGAGCATACATGTTACCCGGTTGGCTTATGGTTTGGCAGAGGGAGCATTGTTTAGGGACGCTTTAGCTAGAGGAGACAAACACGATCTCCCCTTCGGTATGCGCAGGGAGCACACTGAAAAAAATGTGTATCGGGAGGGAACTCCCTTATGGATCTCGGCTAAGGAGCGAGATATTATTGTCGAGCTTGCGTGGCATATACGGGATTTTGTCACTCAAAAGTTCAACGCAGATAACACTGCAGCAAGCAGCATGTCCAATGACCGCACAAACGGTATCCAAGATCTATACGCTGCGGACCTACCCTCTTCAATAGCTGCAGCTTGGCCCCACGAAGAAGATATTCCTGCATCCGATAAAGAAGATGTCGCCGTATCTTCCAGCGACTCTGAAGTGTTTGCCAATGAATCTGATTTAGAAAACCCCCTGTTGAAAAGTGACGTGGAGAACTCAAGTAATGTGAGTTTGGAAAACATTCGTCCGGGTGTCTCCAATAAGAGCAACGAATCTGGAGCACACTTGTTTGGTCCTGTACAAGCTCTCACTCTCCTTTACAGCATGGCGGCGTGCGGAATATGGGATGAAACTGTCTTCAGTTCGCTGTGGCCCTTGGTACAAACGAACATACGCAAGACCGCGTCGAATGAAATCGTAGTCCGGTTCAATTCGAAAACAGAGGGAGTCAATCATCGCAGTGGTTCCCAGCACGAACTTGTAGCCATCTCATCTGAAGGTGAAATCAAGAACACAGGATACGGCAGCAGAAGTTCTGAGGTTGCGTCTTCTTCTTTAGAGACTCAGCCGTCGAATACCAGGGTATCCCTTAAGCTTTCCGCCACTGGCTACAATTTAAAAGAAGCTATGTATTCTATGGGTGTACCTCGAAGTGGGGACAACTCAAGAGTAACGGGAAACGTATCTTCTCGGCATTATTCTTCAAGCACACCCTCCGCTGGAGGCGACAAGAATGACAGCGATGATGATTTGGATAACCCCTTCATGGGATGGACAATGGGTCCGGCTACCAGTGAGAGGACAGAGGCGAAGGACATACAACAAAAATCAGACAGCGGCAAGCCCGACGCCGGTTATCTGAATCGGAAAGCCCGCAATAAGCCATACAGTGACTTCAGGCGCACATATGATCCAGGGCAACATGCAAATACACTGGAGCTACTTTTTAATGCAACTCCTTCGTATAAGGGCACTAAACACTACGAGAGTGACCAACACACGGTGGAACGTGCCAACGAGGAATCAAGGTCGGAGGAAAAAGATATAGTCGAGTCGTTGGATACGAGTACGTTTGTGTTTGAGCACGCAAGGGAGGATCTTGCGTTGATTAGCTCTCCCCTAGAGTCTGATGAAGTTATGTTGGCTCGATTGAAACATTGGATAAAATCGGACAGTCCATTTCCACACTTTTTCGAAGAAATGGAACACTGTAGAGCCAATACTGAGAACGATGGACAAGCGCAGTCAGGGTTTCCTATCCAGAATATTAGTATACAAAGTGATAATACGGAACAACATTTCAGTTTCTATTCTGAGGAGGTTCAGGGCCGATTGACAGAAATAGAGGAAAACGACCCAGTGCTACAAAGGAATGTTCAGTCTGCCGACCTTGGGCTGCCTGCCTTTAAGAGGAGAGATCGAGCATGATCGGCCAAGAAGCTATCGTTGCTATTCCCGATGTAACCGCTGTAAGTCGTGTGGGAAGGGCCAGTATTGAGGGAGCTGAAGAAGAAAGCTGATTTCCATGTTTAACAAAAGAGACGATGTATTCTTATTGTCCCCGTTTGTTTGAATGCTGTTTTGCTAGTTAGATTCCTGGCATCACTTCGTTTCTGCTGCTCAGGTTTGTGGGCAGCCGATTATACGGAATACCAGACCGAAAATTGCTTGCATTAAGACACGACGCCGGCGTTCTCTTATGTCCGTATGTTCTGTCGATTGACGCAAATGCAATGAACTTTGCTCAAGAACCTTGAGGGGGGATCATCTCCGGAAGATACCTGTAGTCCGGGTCTACCGTCCCCCATGCGTGTTGTAACTGATTTCAGTGGTTTCTGTGGGTCCTTCAAGGAGGCTTTATACTAGTATTAGGCTCAGCCTGATCAGGCTATAGTTGAAGTTGAATACACACTCTCTGAGAGGCAAGGTGGTAAAGCACCGTGTCTGTTCTTGGGAGAGACCATAGTCCATTCGAAAGAGGGTACCAGGCAAGGAGACCCACTAAGCTCAGCATTCTTCGCCATAGGCCTGCACTGGACCCTACAACAGCTTCACCAACAGCACCCAGACATCACGGCATACGCCTACCTGGACGACATCTACATAACCGGGGAAATTGGAGCAGTAAACCAAGCTGCACTCGGATTGCAGACGGAAATTCTAAACTCGGGCCTAACCCTGAACAAGGCAAAATCCGTTATGTGCATCCCCACAGGAACGGACCCACACCACACGCAAGACTTGGAATGGAACTATACGGCGGAGGGCATCGTCGTCCTGGGTGCTCCCATAGGGAAGCCCTCCTATGAGGATGATATTTGTCTCAAGAAAATCACGGAATTGCAGAACCTAATCACCGTACAGACGGAAGAAACAATCCCGCTTCAATATAGATACTTGCTCCTGCGGTTGACTTGTATCCCCGCGATTAACTACCTGCTCCGAACAGTACCCAACAAAAACAGACCAGTGGCGACGCGTGCCTTCGACGAATCC